>BQKZ01000142.1:91892-136295 GCA_036244855.1 Temnopleurus reevesii | reverse complement strand
AGACTCTTTACGAAATAAACAAAACATGAAATGGATCTGACTCGTATTCAATAGCATGGAGGAACTGTATCATGTTCAAAGCACATGTTTAAATGCATACAAGTGCGTTACATTAGGGGTTGATGGGTAGGGACTTATTAATGCGACCAGGAGAGGGGTGAAGAAAATAATGAAAGATATATAGAGAGCAACAGAAATGTGGAGAAGGGAGAGAGCGACAATGAGATACAGAAAAGGACTGAGACATGCAGGGAATGCCAACGAGATTGGCAAGGAAAGAGAATGAGAATGAGAAAGAGAAAAAAGAGAGAGAGAGAAAGAGAAAAAGAAAAAGAAATACAAGGAGAAAGAGAAAGAAAATGAGAAAGAGATAGAGAAAGAGAAAGCGAGAGAAAGATTACTACAGGGGTACGTGGTCACATGTATACAAAGAGAGGATAATCATAGTATTAGGAATAAGATGACGTATTCTGCAGAGAAAGAGAAAGAGAAAGAGAAGGAGATAGAAAAAGAGAAAGAGAAAGAGAAAGATAAGAAGAAGAATGGGATAGAGAAGGTGAAAGAGAAAGAGAAATAAACATTATTAAGGGGGGGGTCACATTGTATACAGAGAGAGGATAGTCGTATATTTAGGAATAAGATGACGTATAATTGTAGATAAACATGATAAAGAGAAAGAGAAAGAAAAAGGAGATAGCGAAAGAGTAACCAAAAAGGAAGAGTTCGAGAAAGATGAAGCGAATGAGAAAGAAAAAGAAAATGCGAAAAGAGAACAAACAAAGGGAAGGAGAAAGCGAAAGAGAAAATGAAAGAGAAAGAGAATGGGAATGAGAAAGAGACAAATTATGAAAGGAGTGGACACTTGCAGTTATGTTACAGAGAGAGGATAATCATATAATTTGGAATAAGATGACGTATTATGTTATAGAAGTATGACAAGGTCAAGAGGGTGAATGACCTCTACTTTCAAGGAGGTATAGGAATCAAGCCGGGATAGAGACCAGATAAATTCGATATGAAGCGAGAATCTTGCCCATTTGGGCAATGCGTGATGAGGGGTCAGAGTGAGAAATATAGAGAGAAGGAGAAGAAGAAAGAAAGAGAAAGCGAGAGAAAGAGAAAGAGAAAATGAATAAGAATGAGAAAGAGAAGGAGAAAGAGATAAGAGGAAGAGAAAGAGAAAAGAGAAAGAGGAAGAGAAATAGAAAAGAAAAAGAGATAAGAGGAAGAGAAAGAGAAAAGAGAACGAGAAAGAGGAAGATCAACGGAAGACTAAAGAGTATGAGTATATCAGAATGAGAAAGAAAGAGATTACCGCGGGGTGGTATGTTACAGAGAGAGGATAAGCATATAATTAGGAATAAGTTTTAGCTAGCTGTAAGACAAGGTCAAGAGGGTGAACGACCTTTACCCAAGCCGGGATAGCGGCCAGTGAAATTCGATATGAAGCGAGAACCGGCCATTGGGAAATACTTGATGAGGGGTCAGAAAGATTTAGAATTCTTCTTTTAGCTAATGTTTGGTGCGACCTTCTCTGATTGAATTTCTTCAATGTGACGTCATCGTACAAAGATTATCTGTTCATAAGCAGATTATGATTTGTTATATTTTCCATAGACGTCTCTCACATAGTCTCAGGATTAAATGGGTCTGCAATTTGTACACCCATTTATGTCTAAGCCTCTTACAAAAGGCATGACATATTCTGCATACACCAATGAAAATATATAATGATAATAATAATGATAATAAAATAAAGAAATGTCACAACTATGAATAATAGAAAAGTTGAAACAGAGCTAAACATGTTTTGTGTTCATGCAAGCACCCATGACCCTACATCAAGTGTTGCCCTCTCTCTCCATCCCCTCCCCATGAAGAATTTGCAAGAAAAAAAGAAATGAATAAAAAAGGGGTTCTGCGCTCCCCTAGCAATTTCTCTCCCCCCCCCCCCCTTTGAACAGCTAACAAGCATAACAAAAGTTCTTCGGGTAAAATTGTGTACCGCCTACTTATAGTACCTGGGCCCCCTAACTCGTTTACTTTCATGAACAGACTACGTGTGGAAAGACTGCGTTGACGAAATCATTTAGATAAGCATCAAGCAGTTGCCAGCAAAGAAAATCTTGACCTATGAGTTCTTATCGTAATTAATATCAGGAGTACGTTAATTTCCTTAAGATAACGAGGCATAGCAAAAAAACGTGGTATTGATTTAAAAGTAATTTGGTTTCTACAATATATCATGTACAACAAAATAGATGTTGAAACTAAGACAAGCAGTGAATTAATACGATTGTAATTTAACACCGAAATGTAATTTTAAACACTCAAGTATATTAAGGTTTATAAACACCATTGACATGAGTTTTAATATTCGCTGGTGTTGTTCTAACACTTTTTCTACACTGCAAAAAACGGTGTTGTCAAATAGGCCTATCAAGACGGTGTTATTCAACACCAACCCGGTATCCATACAAGACAGAATACAATTTGAATTTTTGCAGTGTACGTACCAAATATGTGCTTAAATAGCCGTTCGGTGTTTTCAAGGGTATAAGTTCACATCTTATTAAGATATCACAGGCGCGATGAACATATTCAAATATTATTTGCATACTCCATATCATTTCACAAACATGGAAATTATAATATATATTATTATATCACAGTTCACATCAAATACAAAATATTCTTATTCCTGACCTTCGCAATGTAATAAAAGTTTGTTTTGAAAGTACGAGCTAGCATTTATCCTTAGGCGACCCATACCATCGTCTTGTAAATAACTTACCAACGAGGTTATCACAGCATCCACCGACGTTGGCCTCCGGGAGAATTCAATAAAATATTCTGGTCTTGCGTTTTAAAGGTGTATCCAAACAGAAGAGCTCGAAAAATCATTCAAATAAAGGCATCGATACAATGACCAAGCTGAAATAGTTCTAAAACTTTCCAGAAGAAAAGGTTCTCGGCGCACATAATGTCGTTCTAATCCGTTATCTTCTACCAGGCTATGTGCAGAAGTCCGCGCGAAGTTCACGAACTACGAGAGTTGTTACACATCAAAAGTAGATCGTCTGTGTTCGGGTATGTACACACAGCGTGCATAAAATGGATACGGGCGATGCTTTTACGGTGTATACCAGCCAACGGTCCACACAGTCAGCACTAGAACTCACAAAGATGGTGTCGTATCCCGTACTGTTTTTCTCCCTAACCTCCCGCTTCTTCACTCAGACATTCCCATCCTATGATGCTACCCCAGCAGACGTGGAAAATGAAATCTCACAGTCTGCCGAGCGACGCGGTGCGAACTCCCGCGTGCAGAGTCGGGTCACGCGAGCAGACGATTAAGGCGTTACGAGTTTTCAAAACCCCCACCGGTTTCGGGCAATCCACGGAACGTTCAATCGATATATTGATGTATTCACGCCTTAAATGTCATGAAATAAACGGAAAGACTTCGATCGTAAAGTTACACCTTGGCTTTTAACATATACTTGGCATTTAGGGATGAAAATAGGACCGGTAGTCGATATTTTCAGGTGAATTTATCAATATGAAGAAGAAAGGATTATAATGTTTAGATAAGCTCACTGAAACCCGTCGGCTTACAAAAATAACCAACAAATCACAATCCACAGTTTACATTTCGCCAAAATCAATATTTTCATTGAGAAAAAGTGTTTAAATATGCTAGCTTGCCTATTTGCGCATGTATTGAATATTATAATAAACATCTGCCCAATATCTCAGGACATATAGGCCTATATCCGAGCACACATTGAATTTACAAGAATAAGCCTTTACCTAACAGATAAATATCATGAAAATCCGTCCATATGAAATTCGATCCATCGAAAAGCAGTAATTTTGCGAATTCTTGGTGGTAAAATAATTTCTAAACCGGTACTAAATGAATTCAAGCGAAACTGATAAACTTTCAATCAAATTTTGAAAATTTAAACTTCAAAATAATCGGACTTCCTTTTGAATAGAGTTACACATTAGCTCATGAACATCATTGTCAAATATGTACATGTGGAGATCAGAAACATTCGTTTAAAAACGCATTCATACTAGAAAAACTGATCCGATATGTGCTTACTCGGGTACTTCCAACAATTTGTGTATATTTGTTCATTTGTGAATTGCATAAGAGCAACGTAATACGATTGTCAAATATGCATTCATAATTACCATAAAAACAACGACTGTCTTTTGATTGAGGTAATAGACAAGAATATTTACAAATGTTCACACACTCTGATGTATACTACAGTGCAGACAGTCATAGCAGTATTGTCCAATATTTATACGGCAGTTAAAAATTCATGAGAATGTGCATTCGTATCTCTTTGAGGCATATTTGAAATCTAAATCCCATGAAGCTTATCAAACTATTTACAGGTTGGGTTTTGAAAAAAAGATATTGCTTTAATTAAAAATATTCTTTATTCACGCAATTTGGACAATAAATAGGAAATTTATGATTATTTTGATGAAATGATCAAATAGTGATTTTCTTGCTAATTGTCAGCTTTTAGCCTCGTGTACATGTCATGACATAATCATTCACTTCCCTGCAAGTAATCATTTTATCGTCTTTAAATCTCACTTTTCAACCCTTTAGCACAAACAATATATGATACATGGGTGAAGATACATTCATTGATTCCGTATTTAAAGAATTTGAAGAAAAAAAAGAGATCTGCATCTATGGGTTAAAATAGATTCTCAAAAGCTATGAGGTATAACATATTAACAGTCGAGAAGTCCACGGCAGACGTCATTACATGTGAAAAAAAGCATTATTTTGTATGTAAAATCACTGTTAAAAGCAACATTTGATATTTCATTCAAAATATCCATACATTTCTTATTTATCGTCTGATTTCCTTTTTTCTGGGGTAGAACGAGTCTTTAATGCAACACGTTGAAGGGGTTTGGGGGTATTGAATTGCACGAGTCCCCTAAGATATTTCCGGAGGGGAGATTATTTAGGTCAGGAAATCATGTTTATCCCACACGAGCATGACATACCAATATCGAATTAACCCATTGACTACTGAAATCGGATATTTCCCGCGCAAAGTATATGAGAAGTACAAAATTCAAACCATGTCTGAGATTTATTCCTTGATGTGACCCTTGAAGCCGTCTCCTCGTGAAGCGTAATTTGAATCTTCAATCGTACCCTGACTTTAAGGTTAAGGTCAAACATTTTGACATGCTTTCTTTTCTTACTTATTGAGGCAGAATTTTGATAACTGTTCAAACACTCAAAGTAGACTAGTTATTGAGAAATATTACACCACTCACTTGAAGATCATGCCGTAAATTAAGCATATATGAACAATCATGGCGTCACTTAAAGCTACACTGCTTTGAGGCCCGGATCAAAATCTCCGCTATTGAATTAACAAAAATGTTAGAAGAATGGCGTACTTGGCGCTATGTCGAGGCTTATCTATGTACAAACAGCGGCCCCTCGTTGGTAGGCCTGCTCGTGGAAACAACGACGAAATATCACCACTGTTCATAGTGATTTTTACCAACAGTTGTATGGATATTATGTTGCCAACACACAGAAAACTAGTACTTAAAGATCTTCCTACGATCGACAAATGACAATATTGGTACACCAGGGTTGTGTTTCATAAAGCTGTTCGTGCAGGTAGCACGTCTGGTGAGGTTTTTCACCAAGACAAGAACGACTAAGAACGACTTAAAAAAAACGACTGGTATCCGTTCTCGCACATAAAGATTGACAATGTATACACACAACTCTACCCATTATCATTTTTTCCACTCAATGACCTCTAAGCAGGGTTAGCAATAGAGAAAACGGATCACCATTCATGCGCCGAGTCGTGAGTACCTCTATGAACAGCTTTATGAATCACGCATCCGGTGAATATATATTATTTTGTTGTGTGTGAAATGTGAGGTAAACTTTTTTCGATTTATTCTAAGAATGTATGAGGTTTCAAACAATAATCATTAACCTTGACCTTGAACTCATTGGGTAACTTGGAAACAAAATTCTTGGTAATGTGTCATGAACTTTAAAGCTTGTAAAACTTTCACTACACAGTACCGTATATATACGCGTACAGTGTTTTTCAATTTGTCGAAATGCCAGTAACTGAAGGAGAAATAAATGAATTCTGGGAATGATTTCAAAACCAGGCGTTGTATAGTACATATAAATTGAATCGGCAATAAATAAATAAATAAATAAAGCAGAGGAAATGGGGAAAAGCAATTTAGTGAAACATCTCAGGATAATGGTCTATCAGTCTGTTCAATTTCCAGTGAAAAGATGAGTCGACTACCTGTGACAGTAGAATTAAATTGGTTGTTGACAATTTGCTTCGATCGCTTTCTCTTTCTCTTTATGTCCGTCTCTCTTTCTCATTTTATTCCCCACTTTCTTTTCTCTCTCCCTCCCCCCCTCTCTCTCTCTCTCTCTCTCTCTCTCTCTCTCTATTCCATTCTCTCTGTATTTATTCGCTTCTTTTTTCATGTTTATGAATTACTGCTAAATTCATTCCTTGCTTCAATCACCTCTCTCTCTCTCTCTCTTTCTCTTTCTCTCTCTCTCTCTCTCCTCCCTCTCTATTTCTCTCTATCCCTCTTTATAAGAATACACGCAGACAATAACACAAACACACAACAAAAGTTTTAATATCAAACTCTATCATGTCCATCATCACAAAAGTTGATAATCTCTCTTCATCTCAGGCAAAGTACTCCCAAAGATACACATACACACACACCCACATACACACGCAATCTCACACGCACACACCAATTACGTACCCCCATAATTCGCCTAAGACATACACACGCACAACCCTACACGCACACACACACACACGCACAATGTATCCTTTAAAGCTTTTTCACTTCGTTATCACATCCCTCACCTCATCATCTCATACATACACGCACAGGCATAATTCTCTACACATACGTACAAAAACATGCACACACTCACCCACATTTACACAATCGCACATACACGCACATCCACACGATTACACACACTTTCTACACAATACACACGCACACTCACAATCCCAAGAACCAACACACTATATTCGTCTTTCCCACATGTATTTATTTTATCAATCCTGGATGTATATGAGAAAGATAATTGGAACTATCTCTACCACCCCATCTATACCCAAGAGATTCGTAAAAAGAAAAATAAATAAAAGACGGAATACTGAACCTATAAAACCAATCAACAAAGTCCGATGGAGTTCGGGTAGATGCACGACCTCTCTCTCTCTATAAGAGTGAAACTTACTCAAAATCTTGCATTTATAGGCATCGAATTGTTAGAAAATAAACTCCGCAAAAATCATGTCCTTTTCAAGAACATATTGTTACTACTTCTAATACTTATAATAACAATAATCATAGTAATAATATTATTGATAATAATAATAATAACAATGATAACAATAATTAAAAAAAAATGATAATAATGATAATGATAGTGGTAATAATGCGTCTTCTTAAACGAGGGTAGCAGTTCCAGTTTTACCAACAGTTCTCCCAGTGGGCCCTGGAATAACCTAAAGCTATATATTTTACCTCGATTTCTTGGATTAAAAAAATGCAAGCGTCTAATGCAATGAACTTTTATAAAAAAAAAAAAAACTGTTCAGATTTTAATTGAATTGTTGAACATATTCTGCACTGCCGATTTGCAGCGAGAATTTACATTATTGCAAAAAGTGGACATACGAAAAGAAATTATTGATAATCTCTAACACGAAAATAAAGTCATAATTGAGTCTCCTGTTATTGCGTAAACGAACCGGACCCCACAATCTTAAATACAGCAAAATATCACTAGCGGCTAAATGAACAGTATTTCGCCTAATGTTGTGCAAAATTTGACCCAATTATTCTAAGAGTGAATAATATGATATTGGTTACACACAATCATATTATTTATGTAGCGGAGATTCGCCTTTTATTGCAAGTTTCCCACGTCATCGTGATTATGTAAGTCATGAAACCATGGCAACAGACGTAACCATGCGAGTTATTGTCGAAAAATGGTTTCTTTTAAAGACTTTGAAAAAAGTCATGAAGCATAGAAAATATTGAATACATAAAATATCCGATACAGATATCATTAGAAAATATTGAATACATAAAATATCCGATACAGATATCATAAAAAATTGAAAACAATTAATACACAAAATATCCAATACATAAAATATTGTAAAAAAAAACATATTTAAAAAAAATCGTATAATACAGAAAATATCCAATACAGAAAATATTGTCATTATTTTCCGCCCTTTATCTTGTTGATATTTGGAGAATAATAATACCCGATCGAGGGTTTAGCTTATATGTTGGTTCCACATTGAAGTTCATGCATGTGCACCCTCAAATATGCGACCAGGGGCATGTAACATAAACCAAGTTTGCAATCAATCGCAAACTTTAAAGAAGAGTCTACCCAAAAAATATATTTCTTCACCAGGAGAAGAAAAAAAACCAGATGAACAGAACAAAAAAAGTTTAAGGAAAATCGGACAACTAATACGAGAGTTATGAATGTTTGAATATTTAGACAAAGTGGCAACTGATGGCGTCACAGGTGCACAACTGACCATCTATTACATTTATATCAATGTTATAAAATGTTACCTTTTCCCCAAAAAAAATATGATTTCCTCACAACTTTAACCATAGGCTATCTTTATGATAGATATGTAGTTGCACTATTTGCATGTTTACTTATATACAAACTTTGCAACTTTCTGTAAAAATAATGAATTTTGCACCATATTTATAATGAAAACTCTGGTTAGTTATGCACCCATGATGTCATCAAATTGGCAACATCTCTGGAAATTTCCACGGATTTGGCCATTTTTTCACATCTTTAAAAATTCATAACTTTTTTTTGTTTTACTCACCAATTTTGTCTACTTCTGTTAAAACATTATCATTGGATAGACTCTTCTTTTAGTACATGGTTTGCCACAGGCTAACCCTGCTTATGATTCATATCAATCGTACGACTGCTTGGAAATGTTATATTACCGGGCCCAGGTCGTGAAATGTGCGATTTAGAACATGAAGTTCATGACCTAGCTGTGACGCAATATTTGTTTCTACAGAAAGCGGAACTTTTATCTGGTACGCATAGTTGTGACCCAGGATTCTTAGATAAAAGTATTTGTATCTTAAGCACATAATTAGAGCATTTTCCCCCGATAAACCAAAGAAGTCTTAACCCTGGGGTAATTCAATTTGACCATGAAATGAAACCATCTCAAAAAAATAATAAATACCCCTTTCTTTTTCTTTTTTTGCTGCTATAGTATAGAGTTTTTTGTTGAAAAATTTTAAGATGGGTAGGAATTACGAAGGTGAAAAGACGGCTAAGCACTCAACATGCTATTTTTCGATCTTGCTATTTTATTTTCTACATTTATTATTGGCTCCAAAATACGTTTGCACTTGAGCACACAAATACAGATCGTTTTTCGCTAAAACATATCACATCGATTTTTCTCGAACCATATCTTATCATAAAGATTTCCCTCTTGATGCTTAGGTCACGCGCAGGCATCTATTGTTTCACAAATTGATTGCTTTATAGAATTTCTGCACTGATCCCCCAATTGCTGATGGACACAAAATTACACCAATTTGAGAGAAAGCGATTGTTAGAGTGCTCGGAAGCTATGTAGCGAAATAAAATCAATTGAAGGCGAAATCAAGAAACCCGCAATCGAATAGATAAAGGAATGGGTTCGTCCGTTTGTTCAATGTTGTGGTGTTTAAAGGGGTCACTCTAAATGCCAAGATGAATCGATCGTTGCAAAAGTTTGGGAATTCGTTTTGTATCAGATTCTTCTACCCTTCAGAAATTTTAACATTTTCTTTCCCCTTTTTGTCTTTAATCCTAATAGATCGTTTGTTTTCATTGTTCTACCTTTTTTATTTTTTATTTTCTTTACATTAAAATCTTTGATTATATACGCATGTGAGTGTGCACAAGCTACATTTATTTTCTTTCTCATAAAAAACTTGTTTGTCAAAAATTTCCTTTCATAAATATGTTATAACATGTTAATATCGAGTCAATGCTATATGCCGTGGTAAATATGGTAATCTAATGATTATGATAAAGTACGTTTCTATGTATTAAAACAAAATATGACTGTATAATAGGAACAGGAATTTCATGTATTTGTCTCAGATACGAAACGTTTTTCATATATCCTTTACTTTGATCTCACTGCCCCCATATCTTTCTTTCTTTCTCTATCTCTCTCTATATTTCTCGTATCTCGCTCTCTCTTTCACATACACATACACACCCACGCACACACACACACACACACACACACACACACACACGAACAAACACAAATACTCTCTTCCTTTCTCTGCATCTTTTATCAATTTATTTCCCTCTATTTGCAGTCAATGATAGCCCCTGACGCTGGATAGCACATGTTATAAGGTAACCAGTCGTTCGTAAAGTCGTGCGAAGATGAACGAATAGCTTTATGAAACACAAACCTGGTTAAATATCACCACTTTCATTCTCCAGAGGAACAGCACAATCCTGGAAAAGCCCAACTCACACCTCGCACAGTATACGCTGATCAGACGCTGGATTGACGTTCGGCTTGTGCTCCAGTAGCGTAAGCCGAACGTCAGTCAACCGTATGACCTGCATCTTTGTGCGTCCAGGGAGCGTGTTTAATTGTCAAAAACACTAGGCTGGCGCAGGCTAAAAATGCAAAGGTGTGAGTCGGCCTTAAACTTTTACCACTATACTGGGGTTCTTTGAAAAACAGAAACATAATGGGAAACAAATGGGATGAATCTGAAAGAACCTAGTAAATTTGCTAGGACTCGTGAGAGAGGGTAGGATAGAGGGAGAGAGAAGAGGGAGGGGGTAAGACACGGGGAGAGGATAGAAGAGAACTGATAGCTCTGCAATACCAGAGAACGCGGGTAGCATAACGAGACAAGCATTCCATAGCTGGAATACAGACCTTAAAGCGAACTCAGACCTCATCATGCAAAAGTCAAGGTCTCACCGTTGACAATTACCCAGAAAATTAGTGTTATTATAACTTTTACGTTTGAAAATTCGGGAAATGTGGCAAGTTTGTGTGAAATTGCGTTCCTAAGAAAGTTTATCACCCTATAATAGGTGAGATGTAAAGTTCATAAGACAAAATTTGCACTCGGATTTTGAAAGAAATGATGCCGCTTTAAGTATTCGTAGCAGGTACAGTTGACGAAGTATTTTCTAATATACCTATATTTCACTATATAATGCACCAAACTTTTGACAGATGTCGAATTGATAGTGTGTATCTATTATTCCGTCATAATTAGCAGCCCATTCACATGCAACTAAACTGGACTCTGTTTTAAAGAACCTTTTGTGAATGTTTTGCTCGTAATGTTTAGATTAACATATTCAGGGTAAAACAACATTATCACCAACGTAACCAGTTATTTCTTTATTTGTTAACAAAAATAATATATGGGCTTTTAACTAAGAACATAACGAAAGGACTGGCCTCCAAGATATAATAATAGACGGAGACTATTACTATATTATTCTTCGTCAAGAGCCTATATGAAATATATTCTCTCGAGGAAAGCACAGTTCGTGTCTGGTCATAATGACGATGTTGTTATTGTTATTACAATTATTATTTCATTGTTAGCATTGTTATCATCTTTGTCATTATTTACTTTTATTACTATTTTTATAATCATGAAAATAATGATGAATATATTCTAGTACGTTTTCTGTGGTTTCGAACCGAATAAAGAAATATTCAATATGATTAAAATCGGATTTTATATTGTTTCCTGTTGGAATAATAGAAATTATACTGAAATTTGGTATAAATCCTGACTGTTAATCGTTATAAATTATACTGGATGTGGGTTTAAGAAAACATAATGTTAATCATGGCAATAGATTGATAAAGATGTACCAAGAACGCAACGTTTGAATTAATTACTGTGCAAGTTCATTATTGTTAAACACATCTCATCATCTGTCACTGGAGTTACTCGGAAAATGAAGCATCCAAGTGCGGTAGAATTCAGATGTGATGATTGGTAAATAACTTGCCAGGATCGTGGGTCTGGGGGAGTCATCATGTTCATTAGTTATTAATGCTAGGGAGAAGGGACTATCAGAGTACTTGGCCGGGCAGGCAGACGGCATGAGGAGAATAGGCAGGGGGTGGTGGATCGATTGGATTATCAACCCCTAACATCCAGGTCAACGCGCTCCGATGGGGGAGTTGATGTGGATGATGCCGACTGGGGTGGTGTAAATGGTGGTATAGAGATGCACCTCAAGGGTGGTGGAGATGAGGGGAAGAGCAGGGAAACAACAAGGAGAGAATAGGCAGGGGTGGTGGATCGATCGGATTATTAACCCCTACATCCAGGCCAAAGCGCTCCGATGGGGGAGATCAGGAGGAGGAAGAGGGGACTAGGGTATAGAGTATAGTTCGTAGGGTGGTAGGGTAGGGATGCACTCCCAGGGGTGGTAGAGATGGGAGGATGGGGAGATAGACAGTAAGGGAAGAATATGCAGGGGTGGTGGATCGATCGAATCATCAACCCCTAACATCCAGGCCAACGCGCTCCGATGGGGGAGATCAGGAGGAGGAAGAGGGGACTAGGTTGGTAGGGTAGGGATGCACTCCCAGGGGTGGTAGAGATGGGAGGATAGGGAGATAGACAGTAAGGGAAGGATATGCAGGGGTGGTGGATCGATCGGATCATCAACCCCTTACATTCAGGTCAACGCGCTCTGATGGGGGAGAAGAGATGGAGGATAGGGGATGGAGTGGTGTTATGGGTGGTGATCAGGTATAGGAAGAGGGTGGAAGAGATGGGAGGATGAGTGGATAGATGGTACGGTGGAATACGCAGAGGAAGTAGATCCGTAATATCCAGGATATGGGAGATGAGATGGAGGATGAGACTGGGTGGTAGAGTAGGGGTCTTAGGGACGGTGAACGGGTAGGGATGCACTCCCAGGGGTGGTAGAGATGGGAGAGTGAGCAGGTAGACGGTACGCGGAAAATAGGAAGGGGGTGGTGGATCGATTGGATCATCAACCCCCAACAGTTAGGTCAACGCGCTCAGATGGGGGAGAAGAGGAGGAGGAGGAGGAGGAGGAGGCTAGGGTGGTAGAGTAGGGTTCTTAGGGGTGGTGGACGGGTAGGGATGCACTCTCAGGCTGAGGGATGTTGAAGGTGTAGTGGAAGATCAGGCAGACGGCATGGGGAGAATAGACAGGGGGTTGGATCAATCGAATTATCAATACAACCCCTACATCCAGGTCAACGCGTTCCGATGTATGGGAAGGTGGAAAATGGGTTTGTCTTAGGGGTAATACTTATGTAGGGATGTATTAATGGGTGGCGGAGATGGAGAGGGTATAGCTAGTGCAGTCAAATTCTATCTAGAGGAACGCTAAATATTATGGGGGTGTGACTTGACACGACAAAATATCTTTATTTAAGCACAAAAAAGCGCTTGCATATTGTAACGTTCTATCGACAAACTGTAATTGCATCATTTTATAATTCCACTATAGCTCCCCCCCCCCCCCAATATGAACCTGGTGGGGTGGGATGGGGAGAGTTTCTTAATAACCTGTGATGTTACGCAATAATTACAATGTCAGAAATCGTTCAACTGAAAAAAAATCTGATAAGTCAGTTGTGAAATTAAATGACTTTAAATAATCTTACATCTATCAATGCTGACTGTCCGTGAAAAGAAATAATCAAGATAAAGATGAAAGCTTTAAACAAATGATTACACTCATATTCTCGAACAGCGGTGTTCTATTTCTAATCCATTAAAGTAATTAATCTAAAGAGGTACAAGTTAAGGCAACCCTTTGCGTTAACAAAACCGCCTGGAATGAATTGACGGGACAGAACAACGCCATTACTCACTCGCGTTACATTTATTGTTCTATGCAGTGGGTCTATCGTTTGTTTTCTTGAGCAGTCGACACCCATCAGTGCGCGTCTTTTATCAGGCTCGTTCGCTAACGATTATCTGCAGCTGTAGTCCATCATTAACACTTCCACTTTATCTGCTCGCATCCCATCTTGTAGAGATAGAAGGTTAAATGAAAGGTTGTCGAATGATTTAAAATGTAACCTTGGGGGTAGTATGACACTGTTATTCTGCGACGTGTGAGACATGGCAAGAACACGACTCTTCTTGATCGAGCCAGAAAACGGTCGTTTTAAAATCCAAGTCCCTTAGAACTCGTTTTATTGAATGTGTCAATTTTTTTCAGACGAAAGACTGTCACGCCCGTTTCATGTTATTCATTCTTTTTTTAAGAGGGATCGTAGATAAAACCTTGAAGTATGAATATTTCTCCTAATTATCGAATAAAAAAAACCGATTGCGTATCAAATGCAACCCCGTTAGAAGAAAAGTATATCTAGCTTTTTTAGCGATCGTATATTCTTTTTAAATGGAAGACTCTCAATCCGTTTCGTGTTATATATTCCTTTTTGAGGGGCGGGGATCAATAAATAGGTAGAATCTGAACAGTCGAACACGACCTATTTAAAGTATTATGTCCTCTCCTTTTCCACATTATGTTATCATCCCAACCATCTAGTCTAAGTTGTAGCCTGATCTGCGATAATTTCTTTCAACAATGCTATCTTCCTTAGATGTGAACGTACTTTTTTCAATTGTTACATATTTTGACAATTACATGCGGTCTTTAAAAAAACACATCTGCGACTTCAGCATTCTAAAGAAAAAACGAAGATACGATGAAGAAAATGAATGTAAAATGTTTCCAACCACAATGCAAATGACATAATTTATCAAAGATAACTTAACTCTCGTGTTAAATGCAAAATTCTACCATTTCAACCATGCTTGATATCTAGCAGGGGACTATTGTTTTCTCAAAGTTAACTGGAATTCAAATGTAACTGTCATGTGTACACGTTTCCAAATGTGACGTAAACAGCCACAGTATCCTAATTTTGTTTGGACGTGCACCATCTCTCTTTCTTGGCCTGCATCGCAAATATGCCATTTCTTGGAAAAGAGCACATGGGATCGCTTTAAAGAGTTAGCATAGACTTAACAAAAACAACCATGAACAACATTACAACAACAAGCGAGCAGACAAGAAGATATGATGTATGTGTACGATAGGACCAGGCGAGTAGCTAGGATTGAGCGGGAGGGGTGGAAATGTATTTTTAAAAAGTTCTGACAAGCAAAAAAAAATAAATAAAAAAGTGTGTGCATCATATTCCTCCGCCGGTGGGCTCACAGGCAAAAATAAAAAGATTATCAACTTCTTCGTCATGTTCGTGCCCCTTTCATTTTTTTTTAATTCCTTTTCAAATTGTTATGGGGATCCCGCCCCTTTTAACCTCCCCCACCCCTCCCTATAGCTATACGCTTACTGACCATAAAAAATAAATATAATTTGGGTGGTGACTAGAACAAGAAAGCAGGGAAAATAAGCAAGAAACAAATGGCGATTTAATAACGTATAAAAAGAAATATTAATGACAATCAAACTTCAGTTTACATCAACCTGTCTTAGATCATGTCTAAACCATTAATCTCAATCATAATCGATGTCAATGTTCACTGCAAGTTCATAAATTTATCAATAGGACTACGTCATATGGATTATGCGTTCATCAGATTCAGAAAACTTTTGCAAGGGGCAATAATACACAAATTGTAGAATGTATTTTGAATTCGCATATTCATATCACCTCGTTTTAAAAACATCAAAATTAAATGCGATATGAAAATTAAATTCATGATCTACTTTCTAGAGCCTGAAATATACCCATTTATACAAAAACAAATCTCCCAAATATTTGCAAATCGACACTACAACTGTACTTTTTAATGCAATCATTGCGAAACTTAGAATCTCACGAACTTATGCTTTACGTCTAGTCTTCTAAAAGCGTATCAATTTCGCTGAACGCTGCGAAATGTTCCTCGAAATTCCGGAGAAGTATCCGTAAAGATGCTGGGTTTAAGTAAGTGGCCGATGCTTTCTCCGTGTTTTGTTTCGAATTGCAAAGTGATTGGGTAGCTTAAGCCAGTGATTGGGGAGAAAGAATTGGAGCTTTCTGCCCAGAGAAAGGGACTTAGTGGGTGCGATAAATGGGATTAAGCGTGAGTGCACTTGGAAGATAAAGACGCGGTGCCAAGGATATTGGGGTGAAGAGCGAGGCAGGGCGCAGGAAATGTAGTCCAGGGACGGTTCCCGAGTAGCGGGAATTTGGTCCGGCCTTGGAACACGTCCGGTTCACCTATAATTTTGATGCAAATATTCTGTCAATGACATCAATGACAATCGATTGCAAATTATTGTGAGAGGATTTATTATAGTAGTCTGTGTCTTGAAAGTTAACTGAGTTTAAATGCTCTTGTTTCAATTTGAATGTGTGAATTACTTTAATTAATCTGCATTTACAAATATGTAGATGTTTACCAAGAAGTGTGGTGTTAATACAGGACCAAAGGCATATGACTTATCTTAAATCAGTTTCAAAATCATCTTAAAACGTTTTTAACGTCTGTCTATTACAAGTTTTAAAGATGCTATAAGTTCGAACACATTTATTAAAATGGGGCTGTAGCTTTGAATTAATTTTTTTTTTCTATACAAATTATCAAAGTTCCCCTATGAAAATACAAAAGGAATCAACGATGACTGACAATGTTGTAGTCCGTACACGAGAAAAATAAGTGCTCACAAAACTATTCCTGAAATTAAGTCATGCTCATGCACTCACGCACACACTCACCTCCCACGGGAGGGGGCAGCAGTCATGGACCTTCTCTGCGTTCCATACGCCACGCTCAATCAATATGGTTGCCAGTTGACATATTTTGTTTGCTCCTCTTATCCTTCTGACCGTTTCCCCTCCTCTCCCACCTTTTCTCTTTCTCTCTCTCTCTCTCTCTCTCTCTCTCTCTCTCTCTCTCTATATATATATATATATATATATATATATATATATATATATATATATATATATATATATATATATATATATATATCCACATCTCTTTATCCTTCTATGTTATTCTCCCTCGTTTTCTTTATATATTTTCACACCTTTTTGTCCACGTCCCCTATTTCCTATTCATCAAAATATACATCTTTCTATCTCCCCCTCTCTCTCTCTCTCTAACACTCTCTCGTTTTCCGCCATCCCACCCTCTCTCTCTCTCTCTCTCTCTCTCTATCTCTCTTCCTCTCTCTTTCTCTCCCTCTTTTCTTCCAACCCTTGTTTTTCTTTCTCGTTCTTACCGTCCCCTCTTTCCTATTCATCAAAAACGTACATCTTTCCATCTCTTCCCACAATTCCTTTACTCAATATCAGCATTAGATAGGAAACTACTGAGACAGCCATTTATCACATGGCGAGGATGACATTTACATTGTCAAAAGTTGGTCTGCGGTCTCCCATTACTTTAAAACCAAATTGTCATGAACCAAATAATAACATATTATAATCTAAATTATTCCCCATTTGTCTTGGTGGAAAATTATATCTTGTTACCAATATGTTATCGGCCATCCAATGAGCCACCTATCATTCAGTTGCAAACGATTTTTAAGAAACACTTGTATCATTTTTTTGTGCAAAATGACTTAGAATTGAGTAACCATAATACACCCAATTACGCACCTCAGTCTTTTTATGCGCACACGATATCTTGTAACTTTAAGGGGGTGTTGCTCAAAACTTGCAATTGATCGAAAGTTGCAGTTGATCGCAATGCGCCAATCAGAATCATTGTTTCATGCGCGTCTTGTTAAATGTGCATGCCGTGCGCGAATGAAAATGCGCATTACAGATTGGAAAGTTGCAGTTGATTTGCAGTTGATTTTGAACAACACACCCTAAGAGCTATTTGGTAAAACACTGGAGCATTTTACCGTATGAAGATCAACGAATTTTGCTTTACTTTACTTTAATGTGATTCACTTACTCATGTAAAGGAATGCACTCATTGAAAACACGTATTTGCTAATTTAACACAAACATACTGGATTCAGTTAAAGTCAACTCAAATTCCCCTTTATTCTAACGTTCTTCCAGCGACATATAATCTAAACTCCAAGTCAATGTTGAATTAACACCAAAGTTTTTGAAGTGTAAAGAAATGAAAATCGTACCTTAAGTCAATGAAACTTTGTACTTAAAATTTTGGTGAAACAACATTCTAGTTCACATCCCTTTACATGGCGCAATTCACTCTATCCTGAAAATGAAACAGACCAGGTTTCACCGTAATTCAAAATCCGAAAAGTTGAATTAAATCATCCCGGTAACAACAAACCTCAAAATAAAAAGCTTTAAGCCCCGGTCACATAGGGTCCCGGAAGCAACACGATTCAACACGACTCTTTGTTCTCAGGCTGTTAACTGTGAATTGACAAAGTGTCGTGTTGAATCGTGTTGCTTCCGGGCCTCTATGTGACCGGGTCCCTTAAATTGGTGGGCTTCAAGAGCGACGAGAAAACGAACTTTGCATTGGGCAGCATCAATCAGGTTAAAAGCAAGGACTTCTTCCTGACATGGATTGCCGTATGCAATTTCAAATTTCGAAGGAAAAAAGATGGATGTATTTTTGGCGGGATTGTGGCTATGATACCCAGTTCACGAACTATGCGTCTCAACGAGCACGGATAGAAAAGCTAAATCAATCAGACTGCAGTACGCAGAGAACGTTGAAAGGAACTGGGTACATGGTTTAAAGGCGGTGCTTAATTCTATGCGTGATAAGCCCATTCACTACTGGAACCAGGTTGTTCCTGTACAAAGTGTATTGAAATTACAGAATTCAATGGACAAAGGGTTAAAAAGTTGGACTGTAAAGTCAAGGTGCTATCCGACGCCATCTTGGTTTTTGAGAGGGCTGACATATACCAGATGACATCATGAGAAGTAAACGCAGTGATAGTAGAAAGTTTGGGGAACCGTTCAGTTGTAAGACTTCCCAAAACGATTTGGAAGTGACAAAGATTGAATCCGCTTTTTTTAGATGTGATTGGAAGAAAAAATATCGGAAATGTAATACAAATGGAAAATGAATAAGAATAACAATAATCTTTAAAAATGTAATGGTATTTTGTTGACAGCAAACAAGTAAGCCAATATTGTGAAAACATGACGTAATTTTTGTAATGTTAAGTTATGGGTGTCTGCTCCAAATGTATTTACCTATTGGTCGAAACTAAATTTTCACTGACCTTAGTGATACACACAAGCATTGTATTTCGATGAAAAGGAACAAATAGTTGAGTCCATGGAATATAACATTTTTATAAATTTTGACAGTTTAATGCAACCTTGATAAGACTCATGATACAATGTCAATGCTCACTGTAGTTCAAACTCATGATAAGACTATAATAATGACACTGGTTTACTTTTCATAACGCTTCATTCCAATTCCACACACGTAATTTAATCACGAATTTAAACACACATAGATAAACACACATACACATACACACACACATACACACACAGACCAAAACACACATGTACATACACACGCACACTTTAATCATCGGACATAAATCAAAACGGAATCACTACCGGAGAACGCCACAACGCAATCCCAGAAACACAGAGAGACAAGCAGACAAACACCCCTACACAAACACACGCAACACACACATACACCCACGCACGCACAAATAAACATAAATTTCCAAGGCGCCGCATTGCCCTGATATCGTGTTCACTCGGCAGTTTCTTTTACTTCCATACAAATTTATTGAATAAACAAATAAATAAACGCGCTCGACTAGTCGTGTTCGTTTTAATTCAAAGATATAGAGAAGACAAACCCTCTTTAAACGAAGTGCAATCCATTACTACGGGTCATAACTCATGCTCTCTTGAGAAAGAAAGGAGGTCACTTTAGCGCAATTCTTTCAAAAGAATTGGTTCTGGGCAATTACATTTTACGGTTTATTTTCATAGCGAGTATTTCAAGTTTGCATGGTTGATCATTTTAATGTATCACAAACTGGGGCACGTTGAGTGAGCATGATTCATGTTTATTATCTATCTTCACTGATAACAATAACGGAAAATTTACAGCGGGATACACAAGCACATTTTTCCGAGCACACTGATTTTCAAATTGGTGTAAAAACAATTTTCAAAAATATTACAGCTTGATATAGTATATCAGTCTAATGAAATTCAATAAAAAAACGATTCATTATTTTTCTTTATTTTGATTCAACACTGAACCAATGTTGATACAAATATCTTTCTGTATGGGTATTATATGTCAACACGATAAAAACTATTTCTGAAAAATTAAGTCGAACGCAGACAATAAATGCGTACGCCGTGTATTCAACTGTGCGGACACAACAATGACAAGCCGGTTCCGATATGAATAGCATTACAAAGGACCCTTGAATTTGCGTTCGACTTATTTTTTCGGAAATAGTTTATGCTTGGAGGAAGAAAATGCTTGCAATATTACGTGTAAACTTGCAATATACATCCCCTCTTACCAGTTTCAGCCCCTCCAGTTTTTAAGACGTTATGCGTTCCCTGTAAACAGCTGATACGGATGTTGGTGAAATTTATGTAGAAACATAACGCTTGTCATTGGGGAAATAAGCATAAAATACAGTTATGTAATAAGGCACGACCTCGGTGAAAATGCATAATTTTTTATCTGAATCACTCAAAGCATCATATTATGATAAATTTCATAATCATGGCCATCTTCATCAATATCATCATTTTTATCGTCATCATCATTCTCACCATCACCACCATCATAATTATGACCACCATCATCTTCTTCGTCATCTTTTTCATCATCCTCATCTTCTTCTTTCCATCGTCATCATCATAATTATCGTCATCATCTTCATCCTCATTATCATCATCATCATCATCACCGTCATCACAATCATAATCTCATCATCAGTACCACCATCATCACAAACATCTTCAACTTCATCAAGATCACCATCATCATCAATATCATCATTATAATCATTGGAAGAATAACGCATGTCTATCCCTGATAGACAAGTAGGAAACAATGGCTTTTAAATTGTCTAATAAACAAGATATATGACATTTTTTTTTTTTTTTTACAAACGATCAAAGTTTCGAGATAACTTTCACAGAGCTCAATTTATTCAAAAGGTAAACAAAACATCCATTCAAATAGTCAAATGAGGCATATGCATTACGTCTGAATATATGTGCATGAAATAAATTCCTTAAATGCCATGAACCTTTTAGCCTGTCAGTGTTTCGTTGCACATTTTCCATTAACAATTCTACACTCTTATTAAAAAAAAAACAGTTCTTAAAGGGTTTTATACTTGTACCGTTAAAATGTCCCTAAATATTTTAAAGTTACCTAAAATAGCTACTTTGCTTGAAACTTTAAACAAATCTTCATAGAAACATTTAAGTAGTGTTACAAAGAAAAGACCTTTTGGACGATGATTCCAAATAACAGACAAAACGTTCCAGATTACACCCTTTTTTTCTCGGAGTGTAACGTATTTACAACTGTCAAACATGTTGACAGCAGACAACAAAGACTCGACAAAGTGAAACAAAGAGGGAGCTATGAAAGATGATCTTGCCAGAAAGAAATATTTCACTTGACCTCTTGGGCTCTGTGCAGTAATTTACCGAAATATTCTAAAGGAATTGCGATCGGGATTGGGGTACACATGGAACTTGCCTCCTTACAAGATGAAATAATTACGTACAAATCAAATAATAAAAAATATATGCAATTATGAGAATAAATTTATGCATCAATAAAAAAAAATGCAGAAATCAATGAATATCACATCCTTTAATTACAATTTAACGAAATCATTTAATTGAGTCTATAGTTTTCCACATCAAATGATACAAAACGCTATTACCATTATTACCGTTACGTATGTGAACACATGCAATTGGAAGAAGCGACATGGAGCAGGGGCGTAACCAGGTGGTGGCGAAGGGGGAGAGCTCCTCTCGTGAAAAGTGAAAAACGTATTAAAAAAAAATTGAGAAAACACACAGGGCCACAGAAAAAATAGGATGAAAGCGTGCATCCCAAGCAAAGCGTAGTAATTGAAAAGGTTACAAGAAGCTTAGTAATTAGAAAGTAACTGCACTATTTAAAAAAAAAACCTAGAAAACAACAACAAAAACAAACTACAGTGTAATTGTTTGTCAATTTTCCTCACTCATTCCCCAAAATGTACTTAATTCCGGCTCTGCCCCTTTGAAGTCCCCGGTAATCCTATCATCATCATTTCGTTTTGAATGGGCTCGCCTGCAAGCGTGTCAACTGGAGGGTAAAAGGTCGAAAGGTCACTCGGCACGCGACTCTTGAAAACCATACAGAAGCGAATTCAAGAGGGACGCGTAGGGGTTCGCTAAACCCTCCTAAACTTTGAGCTTGAGCTTCATTGATTAGATTTTGTTCACGGAAATCATAAAAACCTGGTTTAAACCAAGATGGCTGCGTTTCAGCAAGGCCACGTATCATGCAATAACACCAAAACATTTTATATAAAACTGATACAGAGAGCCAGTCAAGAAGAAATAAAAGCTAGGTAGCCATAATTCATGATTAAAAGAATATTTAAAAAGTGTGAAAAATTATCTGGGAAGCAGCCCCTTCAAAACAAACAAAAAGAAAGCCATTTTCGGGCTTTATCAAAATGTATACATCATTAATATTTTTTCAAACTCTAAGCCATGTCTGATGTACTTTTGTGCTATAATTGAAAAAAGAATATGAACAAACCAATCAATGAATAACATCATTGTACTTTGTAAGAGCAAGCTGCGATTGAATTGAACTATTTGAATTGTATTTTCATGTACATTTATCAAGCAAACAATTGAAATGTTGAAAATATATTGATATCTCTATGTTTGGAACCATGCATCATAAATGAGCCTCATCAATTTTTTTGATTGCCGGGAAATATTGCTTTTATTTTCTGCGAAATTGATTCAGCAAAGATTGGTGTTTGTTTGATATTTGACGAAATGAATTGGCGGCAATGTTTTTACGTCACCTTCGCCATATTCTGACGAAAATCTTGGAATGTGCATCGCGTTGTCATGACAACTGCATGCTGAATGTAATGCATTAAAGTGATTCGAACTTCATGACAAATTCAAATAGATCAATTGAATTCCAAGGGCAAACTAAATGTACTATTGTGATTGATGATTGCATTTTATAAACATGTTTGAAATGTCATAGAGATCTCAATTATTGATAAATACATTACTGCAATATTCAGACGTGTTGGTTCTATGAAATTCATAATTCATTAGAATCAAAAGTGATTTTTTATGATGGATTAATTTCATACGTGGTCGCCTTTTTTCGTGGTGAATAAAATGACTTATTCATCAATCAGATATAATATTACAATGTTTTCAAATGGTTTATCATGTGTTCTCTCCTGAGTATCATCTTTCATTCTTTATTTGTACTTTGTGAATTCGTCAGGGCTCTCTTGAAGGCCATGTGGCTTGAACGATTTGATTTGATTTGATTTGATTTATTTGTCAGTAGCAAATATACATGACTGGATAGCCCATGAAAGCCGACAAGGCTTATTTCCAATGGGGTCCACGACGTTAACATACAAAACTACATAACAATCAAACAAATTAAACTAAGATATATGTACTTATCACTACGTAACTGTCCTACACTTATGAATATAATGTGAACACATAGAATCATCATCAATTATGAACCTCATTAAACAAACAAATGCTGAATAGCAGATAACACCAAGATACAGATAACACAGAAAGAAATATATGAAACATAATCATAAACAACATCGAAAAAACGAAAAAGAAAGGGGTAATCTCAATAAACGTACAGAATGGAGATACATATGAGAGTTTGTCTAATAAACGAGAATACCGTGTCTTTCAAAGAAAGCATGAATAAAGAAAACATGAATAAGCATTTTATAAACATATTTGAAATGTCATGCAAAGAGATCTCAATTATTAATAAATACATTACTGCAATATTCAGACGTGTTAGTTCTATGAAATTCAGAATTCATTAGAATCAAAAGTGATTTTTATGAGAGATCAATTTCATACATGGTCGCCTTATTTCGTGATGAATCGATTGATTTATTCATCAATCATATATAATATTTATATGGTTTCATAATATAGTTTATCATGTTTTTTCTTCTCAGTATCATGTTTTATCATTTATTTGTACTTTGTGCATTCGGCATGGCTCTCTTGAAGGCCATGTGGCTTGAACGAGACTATCATGTCTTTCAAAGAAAACATCAATAAAATAAATTAATAAGTCTGAATTTATTTCAGGATAGACAATTTGCGTGTCTACTAATTCCCTATTCAATGAAATCGTGAATTCGCTTTATTTCGTGGTGCATAAATTGATTTATTCATCAATGAGATATAATACTTATATTGTCTCATAAAGTTTATCATGCTTTCTTTTCTCAGTATCATGTTTTATTATTCATTTGTACTTAGTGAATTCGACAGGGCTCTCTTGAAGGCAATGTGGCTTGTCTTTCAAAGAAAACATGAATAAAATATGTGAATGATTAAATCGGATGAACTTACATTATTTCAGAATAGTCAATTTGCGTGTCCGCTATTTCCATATTCAGTAAAATCTTGGTTCGCTTTATTTTGTGATGAATCAATTGATTTATTCATCAATCAGATATAATATTTATATGTTTTCACATGGTTTACTATGATTTGCTTTCTCAGTATTGTGTTTAATTATCTACTTGCACTTTGTGAATTCGGCATTGCTCTTTTGAAGGCCATGTGGCTTGAACGAGAATACCGTGTCTTTCAAGGAAAACCTGAATAAAATAAATAAATAAATAATTAATTAAATAAATAAATAAATAAATAAATAAATCGGGTAAACTTATTACAGGATAGACGCAAATCATTACTTCATTTGAGTGCCCTGTATTTCCCTATTCAATAAAATCTTTTCGAATCAAATTAGATCACTTATATATACTAAATTTTCCGAAAACTTAAACATATACAAAGGCATGGATAATCAAAATTATACAACAAAACGTTTGTTTGGTTTACTAAGCAGTCTGGTGACAAAAAGTAATAGTATAAGTATATTCATACAAATCAATATTAAAATGTTGCAAAATATTATCCAACTGACATGCATGTTCCCTTTTTACACAATTAACTTTTAATCATTCTTCTTTAGAGTGTAATCCAAGGGCTTTATTGCTTGGAATGTACAAAATAATAAAAACAAAAAGATTGGAACTAGATAAGAGATTGTGTTCAATAAGCCCCCAAATAGCTGTCAAGACTATAACGGAACATAACTATAAGTTTAAAAGAAACATCAAGATACAATTCTATTTTCATCACCTTCAGTTTAACCCTTGCCATTTATGTTATTTAATCATACATTCTCATCTCACATTCATTGAAATTTCATCTCACCCATTCCGACAAAAACATCACCACAGATGAGATACCCATCTTCTTTAATAGTTGGAAGATAAGGACAGACCCCTTAGGAGGGCATCTCGGGTGTTTGCCAATGAAAAACATTTCACTTGAGTTTCGAGACGGTCTCTGGGACTCGGTATTTTGTAATCATGTCAGTTATGAAATGCGGTAATTTGAAGAGTTGCATTTAGTCAGAAGTCAAATGTGTTGTGATTTGTTTACTAGATGACATGCATTTGAAAGGTCATGCATGAGTTCACAGATGGAACATTTTCCACATGCATGATGTTTAAAAAGAGCTAGTTACGATTGAATTTTCATCGTTTTTATTTCCACTTCAATACGACACTTTCCAAATTTTAACATAATGTTCTGAACATGATAAAGACAAGAGGAAAACATTATATATTAAAAGCAAAAGAATCTATTAAATTTAAAAAGAAACGAGGTCGGCTATGATGAAGTTGAGCATAAAACAACACATTCAGACCAAAAATAAAATGATGATGAATGAGCCCACCCCTTTTTGCAATTGATGCCCGTTTTCCTCGGTTGTTTGGAATTGAATGTCAGCCCATCCAACGTAGAAATTTTAACAAGGATTGATAATATACTTGTCGCTTTGTCGGGATTTAATTGTCTTTAAACAGCGGTTTCCTTGTATAAAAGGGTTTTAAGTCAGAAAATCACATGTAATGAGGAAAGAAAAGGACAGGTCTTTGAAATATTGATATGATGTACCGAATCCCAGCCTCTACAAAATTGGGTAAAGTAATTTGGAGTTGGAATAGAGTTGGCTAGCGTGATAGACCAATAAAAGAGTTATCAAGTCAGATTTCAGTGCACTTTTTTTACTGCAAGGCAGAGAGGTCTAACGAACCCGAAAACATTTCTGGAAAATTCGTCACAATCATAGCCAGTGATATGAATATCAAATGTTTCGCGGGATGGAGATGTGTTTGATGTCTGTTTGTATGCGTTGGTAATGATGGGCATAGTAGAGATGTCACGTGATCAAATGTCATGACACCACGTGAAAGTAGGGCGTGGGTACAGGGTGGTCCAAAAGAATGGAACTCACATAGCTCCAGCCATCGATGTCATTGACGTGCAATGCAAAAAATGTCAAATCAAATGGACATTGTAGCGTGCGCATGTGATTCAAATGCTTATGGAGAAGTTACGTACTGATTAAGAATTCGAATTCGATATCGGATACGTCTTTTGGATGGTGACATAAATGGTCTCTTCCGGACATAAACAACTTTCTATGGTTAATATGTGTCTGTGAAAGCTGAGATTCTTTCACTCATCCAACACTTGATCAGCCACTGTGATCACCTTGATTCAATCAAAATTTATATTTTCATTCCGTCAGTTTTGTAGAACTGTATTCAAGCCCATTGGGTCCTGTCTTCATTATTAACCATGTACTATGTAAAACAAAAGGGCACATTTTAACATTCCTCTTTCCAACACCTGAAATTTTACAAGATTTTGATAAACTTCTGTTGCGTACACAGACATTAAAATGTTTATATAGTGTAAAAGACAAAACCATGCGAACGGTTACAATATTTTATTGTAATCATCTATTTCTATTTATTGACGATTCCTTTTCGACCTAGCGGGATCTCAATTCAAGGGCAAATACATTAGTAACGGTCAGAAATTGATGTGAAACTAGCTGATGTATTCACAAATTGCTTTACATGCGTAAATATAACTGTGTAAGAAATTAAGAGAGGATTTTCCCATGTATTTTGGCTTATTTTAGTTTGGAAATACTAATTTACAGAGATTCCTACGAAGCGCTAGACGAATGGACCTTCCGGTAGTATTGTGTATGGAGTGTGGATTCGCATTCATTTTGCACTTAAGCTATAGTGGTGAATACCGGTATTCTTAATGCAGCTGATGACGAAGTTAAATATCTAAAGCACCAGCTATTCAAAAAATGATCTATGTTTTTAATGTTTAAATTCAGTAATATCTTCAAATGGTAAATGGGATCAGGTTAATGCAAGATGTGTATAACATACGGAAATAATGCTTCCTCGAACGAAATGATGCCCAGGATGGCTTATTGGGGAGATGAGATGTGGGTCGTGATGAGATAACAATAAAGGGGTTAGAATCCACACACCCATCTCAATTAATCAACATTATCAATATGGAACCTATTCATAATATTGTCTAAGGGACTCGATATACCGTGTTTAGTTTCAATGCCTGCAGCCCGAACTAATGCGGCATGGCACAATTGCATTAGGTGTACCCCTATTCACATCAGCGGGTTCTTTTCTATACATGAATATAGTGTGATTAACTTAGAAGTATAGTCACGTGTAAACATTAAAACTGCTGCACATTGATATACATATTTTAACAGAAACTGACGCGAGTAAAGCAAGCTATAAAGCTGGTTTAATTACTCTATGGTCAGANAGCAAGCTATAAAGCTGGTTTAATTACTCTATGGTCAGACTAGGCTAAACGTTAAGTGGATGGCTTGCGACTTGCTAAGTGCTATATAAGTTGGATATATAAATATAGTCATCTTTTTTTAATTTTGCATTTTACTCAAGGTATGCCTATTGCGTAACATAATTATAGACATACTGACCTACCTACGTGTGTGTCGGATATGTGAGTGTATTTTTGTGTGTTTGTGCGGTTGTGGATATTTTTCAGTTCAGTTTATTTTATTTTCATTTCCAATCAAATCAAAATGTAGTGAAAAAAATAAATCACAAAGTTCCAAATCAATCAAGATACATAAATAAATTCATACATTATAAGTAAACATGTGGTATAATAGTAGGATATATCGACAACAGAAATAATGATAGGACTGGAAATGGAGGGGTATACTAAAAAGCAGAGCAAATACATATCATTACTATTATTATACATATATATATATATATATATATATATATGCACACGCATGAATACACAGTGTTTGTGAGGTGTGTGTGGATGATTGAGTGTGGGTGTGTGTGGGTGTGCTTGTGCGTACGTCCATCAATATACACTCAAGTATATTTTTTATACTAAACATTACTTATGTACTCATGGATCTATACCCCGACATATAGGTCCGGTTGTGGATAGGCGCGTGTAGAGTTAATGTGTGTGTACGTGTTTTAGTGTAATTGTAATCTCGTGTAGGTGTGTGATTGTGGGTGTTTGCGTGCGGGTATGTGGGTGTGATTGTGCGTACGTCCACCGGTATACACTTAAGTATATATTTTTTCTTATACTAAACATTTTGGATCTACCCCGACATAGGTCCGCATTTCAGCAACGATAATGTTGACGATTCTTTTTTACAGCTTATTCTCGTGTGAATGGCACATTGTGATTGTTTAGTCTTCTAGTTACGGAGATCGCATCTTAAGATCGCATCTTCAATGGTGTCCAACGGATGAAAGGAATACCATGATGCGGGTGGAAGCAGGGGAACATCTGTTGATAGTGATACTGTCTGTCAAGGGTACCAACTAAAACGTTTCTTATCTGTTCTACAACATGGATGTGTTTTAATACAGTTGTTCGACTCAGGTAGCGTTATATTTCAGCCTCCAACCTTATACAAGTAGGCCTCTACAATACAATGCATGAAAAGGTTATGTAATATGAAAACGTTGATCAAAGGGACCGACGACAGTGAGGGCATTCGGCTAACCCTTGGCATTGGTGTCGGCTAAATGTCTTTCCTCCGTATCTCTGTTTTCGCTAAACGTATTTTTATTTCATAAACGCTGAGATGACGTAACGTACCCGCCTTGTTCAGAATATGACTTACCATATTGAATAATACGGCAAGTAAAATGGTGAAAGTAGCCTACAAGGGGTCAGTTGCCACCCTCTTTTGAGAGGGTAGCACAGAAAGTTAAGACGTCTTTTCAAGAAGAGGATAGCTAAGACCATTTTGAGCAATTGGTCCCAGGTTACAAACTCATAATTTGGTAAATGATTGTAAAGTTGAATTACGTTGGGGACTGTATCGGACGGTTGTCCAGAGAACTTCGTTTTTTTTTTAATTCACTAGCTTAGTGCATATACATTATAATTATGATAGACACTTAGCTAATGCGTACATGTGCGTACGTCGGGCGCTAGCCGAATCTATTCAACGTGAGTCGCAAGCGTCTCCCCTGCTCACAAGAAGCGTCAAAATTAACGCAAATGTGAATTTTTAAAATCAAAATCACATTTATGCGTTTATAGCCAATTCTATTCCAGCGTTCAATAAATATGAAAGACGCTAATCAAAAGCAAAAATGTAGAGAAGATAAGCTCA
The DNA here is from genome assembly GCA_036244855.1 of Temnopleurus reevesii. Lineage (NCBI taxonomy): Eukaryota > Metazoa > Echinodermata > Echinoidea > Temnopleuroida > Temnopleuridae > Temnopleurus > Temnopleurus reevesii. The sequence continues at coordinate 106,364 of BQKZ01000142.1, read as the reverse complement.
GGTGACGCTAAAACGCATATTAATTTCGTTTAGCGGTACCAGAAGGTCGGTCAAGCTTTTCATCCTTATTTATACGTTCATGAAGCTCCTTTTGATTTTCATGAAGGGTTAGCAGACATTGACTATATATAAACCCAAAAGTGCGACGGCACCTTTAAAAGAGAGAAAGAGAGAGATCTATCCAGGGCAAAAGTCTCCGTCTGTCGCTATGGTGGTAGTGTTGCCCAGATTAGGACGCTATTGGGTGATGTTGACAATGACATCCTGGCAACCCGATCCTATTAATTGATGAGCACTGAGATCTATTCACTTAAAGGCCGACTCACGCCTTTGTGTTTTTAGCCTTTGTGTTTTAGCCTGCGTCAGCCCAGCATTTTTGGAAATTAAAAACGTTCCCTAGACGCACAGCATACACGGATCGGACGGTAGGACGACGCTCGGCTTGCGCGCAAGGAGCGTACGCCGACCGTCAGTCCTGGGGAGTCCGGGGGCGTTTTTTATTAAAAAAACGCTGGGTCGACGCGGGCTAAAATCACAAAGGTGTGAGTCGGCCTTCAGGTTACAGTGACCTCTTAGAACTCCAGCGCTCTATATTCTACATCACTTCTTACTTTACATCCCGTTTTATTCATTGATATTTCCTATTTTGAACCAAATCCGGGTTTTTCCGAACCTAAAACTACCCGGATCCCAAAAGTGATCGGATGGTTATTGAAAACCGAGGAGATGCAATTAGGGAAAATGACTCCAAATAGGCGTCGGGTTAGAATCGTCGGGTTCGAATTTCATTAAATACATGATGAAAATAGCAGAATTATGTGTTGTTCATTGATTGCAAAAGGAGAAATTCTAAAGGAAGTATAAGGAGGTAAGGATTATAGAAAAGCAATCTGCAGAAGAAGTATATAGGAGAAAGAAAAGCAGGGGAGATTGAATTTGAGGATGAGGAAGAAATGATTATGACGATTATGATGATGACAAAGAAGAAGGGAAAATTAAGAGAAGAGGAGGAGGAGGGAGGAGGAGGGAGAAGAAGAAATAGGAGAAGATTAGAAACAGGATGGAGATGAAGATGGGGAAAGGGAGAGACGAAATGACCATGATGACGTTAAAGTTGAACCCAGTTAAAGGGGAAAGAAAGGGCAGAGCTGACAAAAATTTATGAAAATATCTGAGACATGAAAACAAAGAAGAGAAGGATAGATGGTAAAGAGAGGGAAATGAAGAAAAACAGGAGCATGAGATGGAAAGGAAGAAGAAAAATAAAATGTAAAGGCAAAGGAAAAGACGAAGGAGTGATGACGAAGAACTGAAGAGGAAGAAGGGATGAAAGATCGGGAAAATGTGAGGATTGTATTGAAAAGAAAAGAAGGTGGTGCAGGAGATAGAAGAGGATGAGTAGCATATGTCAAAAGGAGGAGAACAAAGTGGGCCGAGGTGGAGAAAATAAAAGTGGAGGAGCAGGATGAACAGAATGAAATTAGGAAGAGAGTGAGGATGCAGTGGAGGGATGGGAGGACCTGTGGACAGTAGAAATGAGAGCAGGAAGAGAAGAAGGTGTACACTGCAAAAACGCTGGTGTTAAATTCAACACCAACCGGAATATATATCGTACAACACCAGAAAAGCGTAAAAATAACACCAGTTCGGAATCAAATCGGTGTTTTTAAACACCGACTGGTGTTGTTTAAGGCCTTAAACAACACCAGTTGGTATTGAAATATATCAAATGGATTCCAAACTGGTGTTATTTTAGCACTTTTCTGGTGTTTTCATATATAGATTCCGGTTGGTGTTAAATTTAACACCAGCGTTTTTGCAGTGTAGGAGGTGAGTGATCAAGGATGGTGAGGAGTAGGAGATGGCGGATGAAGGGAGGAAGAAGGCGGTGCAGGATGGAGGGGAAGAGAAGTAGGAGAAGAAGAAGTCGAGGAAGGACGAGAATAAGAAGAAGAACACAGAGGAGGAGCAGGAGGAACAGGAAAATAGGAGTAGTAAGACGACTAGAAGGATGGTGAGGAGTAGGAGATGGCGGAGGAACGGAGGAAGAAGGCAGTGCAGGAGGGAGGGGAAGAGAAGTAGGAGAAGAAGAGGTCGAGGAAGGACGAGAAGAAGAAGATGAAGACAGAGGAGGAGCAGGAGGAGCAGGAGAATAGGAGTAGTAAGACGACTAGAAGGATGGTGAGGAGTAGGAGATGATGGAGGAAGGGAGGAAGAAGGCAGTGCAGGATGGAGGGGAAGAGAAGTAGGAGAAGAAGAAGTCGAGGAAGGACGAGAATAAGAAGAAGAACACAGAGGAGGAGCAGGAGGAGCAGGAGAATAGGAGTAGTAAGACGACTAGAAGGATGGTTAGGAGTAGGAGATGATGGAGGGAGGGAGGAAGAAGGCGGTGCAGGAGGGAGGGGAAGAGAAGTAGGAGAAGAATAAGTCGAGATAGGACGAGAAGAAGAAGTAAGCAGGAGGAGGAGCAGGAGAATAGGAGTAGTAAGACGACTAGAAGGATGGTCAGGAGTAGGAGATGATGGAGGAAGGGAGGAAGAAGGCGGTGCAGGATGGAGGGGAAGAGAAGTAGGAGAAAAAGAAGTCGAGGAAGGACGAGAAGAAGAAGAAGAAAACAGAGGAGGAGCAGGAGGAGCAGGAGAATAGGAGTAGTAAGACGACTAGAAGGATGGTGAGGAGTAGGAGATGGCGGAGGAAGGGAGGAAGAAGGCGGTGCAGGATGGAGGGGAAGAGAAGTAGGAGAAGAACCAGCAAAATAAAAATGATATGGATAAAAACATTTGACGGGAGGTTGAGGTGACCTGAGACTGACTTTCATCAAGGCTGGATTAAGCAGAAGATATCTGATGAAAGTCTCTGATAGGACATCAATCCATTCCTGAGCTATATATTTACCTGTACCCATCACATCTCTACACGTTGTCTGTAAACTATTCTGATGACCAGCACATGACCCCATTTGGTTATTGACGGAGCTAGAAATTGAAATGAATTCAATTAATCATCACTCTAAACACTTACAAATAAGTTCGTAAAGAATCATATTCTTGTCCCGTATGTGGAACTTGGTGTGCCCCATAGAAAACCTTGCGTTGATTAAAAGCAGGAAAATCCGATAAAAAAATGAAGTAACAGCGGTCGATAAATAAGAAATTTATGAATACTAGATTTGAATGATAAAAGAAATGGTTCAAACAATAATTGTACATGCAAATTGGCAACTTGTGGTCACGTGTTATGACGTATGTCAGCACCCTTTGCTTTCATAACGAGATTTATATTTATTGTAAAAAAAATATAAACCCTGTAAAGCAAAGAGTGCATGACAAACGTCGTACACGTGACCAAAAGTTGCCAATTCTCGTTAGTGTGTGAGGGCGTAACACAATAAAACCAAGTACAAAGCAAATTCAATGTCTCTTACCTCAAAATAACATAATGCGTCAAAATAAGTCAAAGTTTTGGGGTCACACAAGGATAATATGGCCCTACTGTTCGTTACGCCCTCACACACTCACCATGCTCACAAGAAGCAAAGCATTATAGTAGTCCTAGCTAGAACAATTCTTTTCGTTTGGTGAGTGTGTCCATGATTTGCACAAAAACAGCTTAATCAAACTGGACTAGTTTGGAAGGCAAATGAATCATCGACAAACTGATATTACAAGCATGCCAGACTAGTTCAATTATAGTCCATCTACTTCAAAACAGATAATTGCATTATGTACTTCTACATCACCTGGGCCGAGTGCAGCACAGTATGTATGAATAAATTCCAGGAGATTATTTTAAGGTCCACTATGCTGTTTGAATTGTGGATTTCCGCTCTCCAATGTAGGCTTAATTGTTCTTAGACAATTCAACGCCTGAACACGGAAAGCGTATAGTAATCTGTAACTCCAACAACCATTTAGCAAAAGAATCCACCAACAGGCAGAAATGAATTCATTAAAAATTCATTCATTCCAATCGATCAGGTAGATACCCACATTCCTATGATGTTGACTATTAAACCTGAACGTTGAAGGTGAATGCCTTTTGGCGACCTTGTAAAGTGATAAAGCTGTCATGTGATCACGCATCATCGGAATCCAAATGATCTGCTGCTCAACAGATAATATGCACTTATTATCTCACCTGGGTCGAGTGCACCACAGTAGAATATAATATTTCTCGAGCTTATTTTAGGTTCAGGATTTCTGTTCTCAAATATAATAATTTCGAGACAATCCAATACCTAAACATTGAAATAGTAGTGATCTATAATTCTAAAAAAAAATCATTATACATTGTATTTAGTTAGATAATCAACATGCAAGCAGAAAGGAATTCATTAAAAATTAATTCATATCAATCGATTAGGTAGATATCTGATTTCCTATGCAGTTGACTATTAAACCTGTTACTAAAGACTTTAAGAACGACTTTACTGACGACTGGTATCAGTGGTTTTTTTGGTGAGTGATCAAGAAGCTTACGGGTATTACACTTGCTAACGTACTCCAGTCTTTCTTAAAATCGTGCGTAACTTTAAGGATTTGGTGAAACAACGCCTTGAACGTTGAAGATGCATGCCTCACGGCGACCTTGTAAAGTGATAAAGCTGTCATAAGAGCGCGCATCACCAGAATCCAAATGATCGCCGCCATTTTGACATTCTTAATCTCTGTATCTGTCTCGCAAAGCGCCTTAGATCTCATTAAGACGCCAACCAGATATTAATTTTAAAACCCGGTTACACATTTTCAATAATACATAAGGCAAAATAGGTTAGGAATCAGTTTCTAATTGCATCACTTCAGAATGGTTGCAGTATTAAGATGTGTACTGGTGCGAGAGACTTTATACTAAACTGAAATCACTCATGCGTGAAATTATTTCCAGTGTGTTTGATGACATTCAAAACAGTTGCATTTTTGCCATATTTCATTTAGGCCTATACGCATTTAATGGTGATATTTAATTTTGTTTGAGTTGGGTAGCTTACTTTGTTTAGCCTTAACTGAAACTATTTGACATTCCCAGTGCGCAGAAAGACGCTTGGATGACGTTTAATTCGTTCCCCTAACGCCCAACGTTCGCGCAATGTTAGCGTCAGCTTTGTGGCTCCCTTGCGTATGTCTGCGTCCATGCAGTCTATCTTTTCATAGACACGAACACATCGGTTATACTGATCCCACCTCTTCTCTTGTCAGTGCGCTATTTATCCCACTGGCATTGACATTGAGGATGATTATAAAGGCCGGTTCAAGGCCCAGCGTTTTTTTTTAATATTCCCTAGACGCACAAAGACGCAGGTCACACGTGGACTGACGTTCGGCGTATGCTCCATGAGCGCAAGCCGAACGTCAGTCCACCATTGGATTTTAATAAGCAACAACCGTCTCTGGTGAAACGTCACGTTAGAGAGCCAAACTATTAAACGACAACTAGGTCAAGTAGCCGGGTCAAATTCGTTTTCATGAATGTTTTATAATAAATACGACACTCAAATGGCTTTAAGTTAAAATACTGAGCAATTTATTGCTAATACCGAGTCGCATCTCTACGTATTCAACCGTCGGCAAAGCTCTTTTTTAAATTAAAAATTACCCTGCGTCATCAGAGGCTCAACATTGCAAATGTGTCAGTAAGCCTTGAAAAGATAATTTTACATTGGAACTTGCTATATTTTGTGATAAAAGACAAGACAAGATAATCAATATGCTTATAAGAATCATACGTTGAAAAAAAATGTCAAGATATAATTATAATCATTATTGAAATAATACCATGAAGATGAACACTATATTGTCTCACATTTAAAAAAAAACGCATGACACCGTCTGCTCAATTAATCCAAAAAGCTCAATTCGGTGGAATACAAAATCACCACCATCTTACATGTCTTACGGCCAAAGATGCTTCGATCGCTGACATTTTTGAAAATTAATTACATTGCCTTACTAAAACAACCGTGGGTGAATATACCTTTCCCTGAAATTGAAAAAAAAAATTGGTAGCATTTTACCCGGGAATAAATTCTCAATCCCTATGAACCCAAGTCTAATGATATTGGATAATTGAGGTAATTGTAAGTGATAATGAGTGTTTTGTTCATTCAGAGAAACCCTGTTATCGACACAATCCACTTTGTGCATTGCGGTCGATATGACGGGGAAACCTCGGGCAAACTTGTGCATTATCACGCGGAAGAATCCCTTGCGCGAAATGTGTTCAATTATTAGGAGTTTACTTTCGAATAACGAAATTATCAATTTCGCAATTGCAACATTAATGTTGCATAATTTACGACCCATGGGACATCATTACTTAATTACTGTATTAAACACCCCGTTCATACTCGTATCTCGAATCGATGTCTATGGCTTGCTATCCCTCGGGACTTTTTTTTAGTAGAAAGGTACTACGGTATAATATTTTTGGAAGTTCGGTGTGTCAAAAGTCGATCGAAGTTCATTTTCTCAGCATTCAGAACATAGCATTCTTTTTATTTCCCTAAACAGAGTAGAATTAAGAGAAACGCAGTTTTAACGCTGCTTTGTAATTCTTTTTAAATGGTCGCCTTGTTACGTAATTCTGTAAATCAATTGTTTCAATATATGGCGTAAACGGATATTGTAATGCGACACAGTTAATTCTCTTTGTTCGCAGATGTCACTTGTAGATGTTATTACCAACATTTACAATGTTTTGGAAATTATTTCAATAAGAGGGGTAGGCAGCCTGTTTCTAAATATAAAATTAGAGCTACTTACCCTATTCATTTTCTGTTAATAGGAGGCGCCGTGGTGTAGTGGTCGTGACTCTCGCCTTTCAACTAGAGGGTCGTAGGTTCGAATCCTAACCATGGCGTCAATTTCCTTCAGCAAGAAATTCATCCACATTGTGCTGCACTCAACACAGGTGAGGAGAATGGGTACCTGGCAGGAATATTTATTCCTTGAAATGCCACGTGCGCCGCGGATGGCTGCCGGGCTAAAGCCAGGGTAATAATAATGTAAAGCGCCTTGAACGCTCAGCAGAGTGGATACGTGCCCTATATAAATTGCATCTATTATCATTATTATTATTATGATCTATATCAAGTTGAATTTCTCAACGTATGATATATAATCATTGTTTGGAATCAATTATTTAGATCAATGATTTTTATAAGAAGAACGCGTCACACGTTGGTTTTCTCGAGTAGGGCAGCATGAAATCTGCGATCAATTCTTTTCTCATTTGCGGTCATCTATTTGATTTTGGCAATCCCGTATTAGCTGGATAAAGGTATTCCCAATAGGTGTGAAAGGTGTCAAGTGTTGGCTTGATCAAAGAAATGAGTATCCTTTATCACATTTGAAGGGTAATTTTAAGGATATTACAGTCCCTAGATTCTCTTGAGTAGGCTAAATGGTTAGACTTTATTTTAAGGTTTCTACCCCCTTTCTGTCTCGAAGATTCCAGTCAGATCTTAAAATGGACACTGAAGTAAGTTTTTTAGACTGTTGATTGTGACAAACATTCAAACCGGGGGGGGGGGAGTGTTTTATCAAGATTTGTCGCAGAGAAAATTAGTCAGTGCTGACACATTCCTTGATTGTGATTGGATGAAAATCATCATCGCTGACAGTTGCTATGGGAACTGTCGGAAAATGACTCCTTGTCGCTGCGACAAATCTTGATGAAACACCCCCAGGTATCTTCTACTGAACCAGACTATAACTACCGTACCCCACAAACTTTAAGATGTTTAAAAAGAGTAAACATGTAATTTAAAAGAAAAGTATACGTGGGGTAAATGAAATATTCTCCAATATCCTGTAAAGTAAATATATGAGCATTCCTATGTAAAGGCATCATCGTGTATAAGTATAATGATCATCATGTTTAAGCAAATGCATCATCGCATATAAAGGGGTTACTATATCTTAGGTAAATGTATCACCATAGTTAAGTAAAGGCATCATCATGTTTAAGTAAAGGCATCATAATGTTTAAGTAAAGGCATCAGTATATTGAAGTAAAGGCGTCATCATACTAAGCACATGCATCAATATACTTGAGCAAATGCATTATCAAACTTAAGTAAAGTTATCACCTTAGTTAAGTTTAGTTAAGTTATCACCTTAGTTGAACAAACTTATCACCTTAGTTAAGTTAAGTTATCACCTTAGTTGAATAAAGTTATCACCTTAGTTAAGTTATCACCTTAGTTGAATAAAGTTATCACCTTAGTTAAGTAAAGGTATCATTTTAGTTAAGTAATGGCATTAATATCTGCTCATTCACATTATTCTCATTGACAGCCATGATATGCCTAATAAAATGCCTAATAACTTCATTACACGGTATCTTGAGCATGAACACGCAAGGAGACGTTGACTGATACTAACATGTACGTACGTACGTCGATCGCTTGCAAAACAAATCCATCGTAAGCCACGCTTGTCCCCAGCGTATTTCTGACAAGGTCCGTAAAATGACTTTAATTCACGCTGGAAATACGTAGCTTAATACGTATACGTAATAAGCAAATATAATACTTAGCCTTTCGGGTTACCCTTCTGCTGTTTCATGAAAATGGAACAAGGTTCACCGTATTCAGGGCTCTTCTTGGTATCTATCTTGTAACAACAATCACTAAGTTGAATCATCCCATTTATCATGTTGGTGTCCCTTGGGTAGTTATGAGCGCGAATGAGAGGGTTTCAGGTGGAGAAAGCGTGAGGGTGAGGTTAAAGGGGTGGGGGTACATGCCAGTGGCGTAATTTGTACTGAATGGTTCGTGATCAGCCTATTCTCGACTATTAACACCAGAACATGCCAACTGAAGGGAGGTTTGGATGAGAGGGCATTCGGTGGAAAAGAGGAGAGTGAGAAAAGGAGAAGAAAGATAGAGAGAGAGAGAGAGAAAGAGAGATATAGTGATTGTGTGTATGTGTATGTATGTGTGGGGGTGTGTTTGTGAGTGTGTGTGTGAGGGAGACACAGAGAGAGAGAGTTTTTGTGTGAGATTGTGTGTGGATGTGTGGACGGATGTGAGGTGTGAATGATGGATGTGGCTGCATGTGGGTGTGGGTGTCTAGTGTGTGTCTTAGTGTGTGTGCGTGTGTATGTGTATGTGCAGATTGTATGTGTGTGTACGCGCGTGAGTTTGTGTGTGCACATATATGTGAGGGTGTGTATGCTTGTGGACTAAAACATAAAAGGCGTATTTCATTTGTGGTGGCAGAATCGGTGTTCAGCAATTTCGACAAATAAATGAGCTGAGTATTAAAAGCTGGCCTCTTGCGGCGCCATTCGTTATATACGGAAAATAGTGTTGATATCGCCTTCTGTACTCGTATTCTTTTCTTCACAATTAATCTGTGGTTCTTATTTTTTGTTGCATCTATCTATGTTCATTTATCTCTCTTTGTTTATTCAGCGGTGGACCCATTCAGGTTAACGTATGGGGCCGACCCTCATTTGTATGGTTAACGACATCGCCCCTCGACCCCCACCCGACCCCCATCAAGGTGTATCACGTATTAGAGGAAGGACCATTTCCCTTCACTTCTCCTTCTTCTTCTTTTTCTTCTTCTTCTTCTTCTTCTTCTTCTTCTTCTTCTTCTTCTTCTTCTTCTTCTTCTTCTTTTTCTTCTTCTTCTTCTTCTTCTTCTTCTTCTTCTTCTTCTTCTTCTTCTTCTTCTTCTTCTTTTTCTATCATTTTTCTTCTATGCCGGTATTCATTATGTTTTGTCACACAATCAAAAGATATTTAGATGGTTCCCCCCCCCCCCAAAAAAAAAAGAGAGAGAAAAGAGAGAAAGTAGAGAAAGAGACATCGAGTGATAAAAAAGTACTTGCAGACGTGCTTTTGAACATTTAAGTATCACAACCATTACTGGTTGATATGAAAATCTTCAAAATTCATAACTTTTGAGATTATTATCTGATTTTGCTCATTTTTGGGAGGTCCTCTTTATCGGAAGTTGTATCCGGCTCTGTGCATTATAGATACCATTCAGTCTTTGGTGAATTAGAACAGCCTAACCACAATCTGACGGATGTGAGGCTCTCACTTTCTTGAAAGTTCAGAATTTAAATGATCAATTTGACTTACTAAACTTTATAAAATTCAGAATGGTCTAATGGTTATTGAACTTTAGATATTTTAATGACCATGTTTATTTCTGTGGTAACTTCTTTGAAAGAAATAACAATAAAGATAACACCATTATTTTATCATACATTCAGTATGGTCACGTTTGCAGCATGTCGTTACCGAATTGATTTCATAGTTGATATATTATATATAACAAATACAACAAAATAAATAAACCCCTCTCATCGAAGAAGTATTCAAGGATATTTTAGTAATAACGCCATTGTCGTTTCCTTCATTCAAGAGTTTTGATCTAACCCATCTTGTGCCAATTTGCTAGTCTTTCGGGAAACATCGTTTATCTCCCAAACAAAAGCATTCAAATAAACCTGCCTCAATATCTTCTATTTTCAATTTGACATTGTTAATGTTATTGTTGTTGTGATTATTCTTATTATCTTTTGGTTTATAGTGTTGTGTCGTTGTTGTTGTGTTTTCTGTTGTTTTATTGTTGTTGTTCTTCGTGGTCTCACAAATTCACCTTCGTGACCACAGAACGGCCAGACGACAGAGCTACTGGAAAAGTTCCCGGACACACATTGCTGAAAATAGCCAGCGTATGATGACGAGTGTAAACTGAGTTAATTCCACGGCCTCTATACACATAAACTTACAGGGGGCTTGTTTAGCTAATGCTATCATGTGCATTCGTCGAGCACAAACCGAACGAATTCAGCGTTAGCCGAGCGAGTCTCTCGCAACTATCGGCTCATCTACAGTCCTGACTGTAAAATAAAAAAAGAGTATACGATGATCAAATGTGTGGTCAAGCCATTAAAGGCCGACGTACACCTTAGTATTTTTAGCCTGCCTCGGTTCAGCGGTTTTTGTTTTCGAATTAAAAAAACGCTCCCTTGACGCAAAAAGACGCAGATCATACGGTGGAATGACGTTCGGGGTATGCTAGTTGAGCGCAAGCCGAACGTCAGTCCACCGTCTGATCAGTGTATACTGTGCGCTCGGGGAGCGTTTTTTATTAAAAAAAACACGCTGGGCCGACGCAGACTAAAAACGCAAAAGTGTGACCAAACTTTATATACAGGAAACTCTCTGTGATCGGCGCGGCTATCGAAGAAGTATTGTTGCCTGTGCCACTTCCTCTGAATTCTAGTTTTATGGGGATTTCGTTTCCCGCCACTTCCTATCTCCACTCCTCAATCTACGTGATGATGAATGACCAATTGTCCGAATGATTTACTACGACTGTCTTAAGGTCAATCATTGAAATAAATTTAGAGTGATTTTTTCAATGATATTGAACTTCGTCAATGACACCGTTTAAATAAAAAATCATAATAAAATAATCAAGACATAAATCTCCTGGTAGTTGAATATTACATATTTTGAGGGTTTCAATCTTATCACCAACCATGATTTATATTTTTGATAAATTCACGTTCTTTGATGCCTCTCTCAGTTACACAAACGCACACACATACACACCATAACACATCTCTCATTTCCAGTTACATAAAATCTGTTCAATTACGGCAATCTGAAGTCAAAAGATATTTATTTTATTTATTTTATTCATTTATTAGAATATATTTATACAGGTACAAAAGATCAGCAATCTGCTGTTTTACATCAATGTCCTGATGAACAAAATTGTTTTCAGATACATTACAGACCGCAGTTAATGATAACCATGGGAACAATATATTGCATATGACCACAAATGTATGTGCTTGCATGTAAGAATATAATTCAACCCCATCCCCTCACTCACAAACATACACACACGCACACACACACATACTCTCTCTCACTTCTTTTTATTCTATCTCTCTCTCTCTCTCTCTCTCTCTCTCTCTCTCTCTCTCTCTCTCTCTCTCTCTCTCTCTCTACATTACAATATTCGAATGAACATTATATACCAACCACTTTTTAATATTCTCCCCTATACCTCTGCCCACCCAGCTCACATCATCTCGGGGTAAACAAAAACACCCTTTCATCTTCCTAGTTAAATAAAAGGAAGAGGGTCAAGAATGTACTCAAGAGTGTCTCATAGATGACGTCATGTTTGACATCATTATTGAGTTCACTTACAAATATGAAGTAATGAATAACTTGAGGGAATCATATTCTATATCATAATGCACCAAAATGAGTAATGCAATATTATAATAAATTTTATCCTATTTTAGGCTTTTCTCATGTCCAGTAATATGATATGATATGATATGATATTTAAAAAAAAATATGATATCTTCCTTGATTTTTTTACCAGATTTGTCTTATGTGTTGTCGTATGTGTTATTTCATGTAACTCGTTAACTGTCCACACTATCAGATATCTTATAAAGAAATGGAACAGAAGATTCATTGATCAGAAAAATTTGTTACCATTATTTAAAATATTCCGTAGTTATCATTTCTTCCAAATATTGTATTATTTTACTTATTTTGGTTGAGCTTGCGGTTTTGAGTTACAGATTTTTGGAATGAGAAATAACTACCTAGAGCAGATTTTTTTTTCAGGGTAGATAGATAAATAGATAGACATATAAAGATATAAAAAAAAAGTAAAGCTAGATAGATGATAGATAGATAGATTGATTGATTGATAGATAGAAAGATAAATAGATAACTAGATAGATAGATAAAATGCTCATTCATAAAAATCAATTCAACTTCATTTTTATGACAACTTTTTGTGGAAACCTGTGCACGTATATCACGTAAATTGTATCAATTAATTTGCAGAAGCATATCGCTTTAAACGTCCTCCAACCATCTGTCCCGCCCCTCTCAGGTTTAATATCCATCATCCCCATGTATTCTAACCCAAAGGTATTTCTCTTGATGGGCATCGTTAAGACTAGGTATAATCTTCATTGGTCATCACGGTCAAGAGCGTTATAGAGGTCAAGGGGATTTGGTTTGAGGTCAGTGGGTCACATCATCGTGACACGATCAAGAATAATCATCCTCCATCTCCTCCTGACCAATCTTTTCATCCTCTTAATCATCTTCATCCGATAATTATCGTCCTCCTCCTCCTCATGATCATCATCATCCATCCATCCATCGATTCATCATCCTCATTATTATTTATCAATCCGTTCATTCTCCTCCTCATTCCCCTCCTGCTAATCTACACAACCCCATCATCATCATCATCATCATCATCATCATGATCGTCATCATCGTCATCATTATTATCATCATTATCATTATCCATCCATCCCTTCATCCTCATCCTCCTCTTCCTTATCATCATCATCGTCATCAACATCTTCAACAACCGACACTCAAGGGGATTTGGTTTGAGGAGAGTGGGTCACATCATCGTGACACGCCCAAGAATGCTTCTCCCCATCTCCTCCTAACCCATCTCGTCATCCTTAATCCATATAATTATTCTCCTACTCCTCTTCCTCCAATTCCTCATTATCACCACCATCATGATCCATCATCACCACCATCATGATCCATCATAATCATCATCATGATCATGAACATCAACAACAATAAGATCATTATAAATCCGTGCATCTCTTCATCTTCCTCCGCCTCCTCCTCATCGTCTTCCTCCTCTTGCTCCTTCTCCTCATCATCATATTCTTCTCCATTATCATCATCATCATCATCATTCATCCATCCATCCATTCATCATCCTCCCCCTCTTCCTTGTTATCATCGTCATCGTCATCATCATCAATCACATCATCTATCCATCTCTCCACCTCCCTCCCCCTCCTTATCCTGGAAATCGTTCCTACTCTTCTTTTTCTCCTCCTCCTCGGCCTCCTCCTCTTTCTTCTTCTCCTGATCCTCCTTCTCCTTCTCCTCCTCATCGTCACCATCATTAAACCATCCATTAATTCTCCTCCTCCTAATCCAGACACTCCTCCTACCTCATCATCACCATTGAATGATTTCATCATCCATCTATCCATCCATTCATCCTCTAATCATGACAATCCAGATAATTCTCCTCCTCCTTCCACTCCTTTTTAACATCATCATCATCATCATCAAAATTATCAAATTCATCAAAAGCATTTGCCTCATCCTTCTCCTCGTTTTGGTATCTGATATATCATAATTCAAACATTATTCGTGAAGGTCCTCATTTTCTTTTCATTCTTTATCTTAATTTTTACATTTTGTTTTTATGCCCTTCTTCTTTGATGGCATTTTCCTTGTGTTAATTGGTAGTTTGACCCGTGAGGTATATTGTATTGCGACGCAGGCAAGTTGACATTACAAGGTAATCGAAACAGGAGACACAACGCATGGGGACGTGGGGCTGCATCCCTCTAAAAAAATATGCCTATTACAGTGGCGGATCTATGAAGGTGGGGGTTCAACCCCCCCCCCCCCCCCCC
>BQKZ01000142.1:78191-91751 GCA_036244855.1 Temnopleurus reevesii | reverse complement strand
CCCCCCCCCCCCCCCCCTCCGGACAGTTCCTCTTTCTCGTGAGTGAGCGAGCGTGCATCAACAATTATTTGCAGTCATATTCATATCATATGAAGATCGCAGAATAATCAACATTACAAAGTCTCAACATAGATATATCTCTACAAACAGTGGCGGCACCGAGGGCAAAGAAAAATGAATGCTGCATTCTAAATGTCGATGCGCATCCGTGTTGTTCCTTTTCTTTCTTTCGCCCCTCCCCCTCTTATGTGCTGTTGCTGCCTCTTATAAAGTGTACACGATGTAAACTAAGTTGACATAAAATCGTATGTATATATCTTAAACGCTAATCTACATCTATATCCTGATAAAATATGTATTGAGAAAATTCAGTTTAAAAACTTACCAATCTTTTGCACCTCATCCAGTTTCCTACTCGGATGTATTTCAGGCACGATTCTCTTTTCCGTCCTTAAAATAATCGTCAGTCTCCAAAAAGTGCATTTGACGATTCGTCGCAATACAAACGATGTTGCTCCGTGACAATAACAAGTATATAGTTCACGAAGATAAAAGAAACATAACGCAAATCATCTCTCCTATATTATCATATCATGTCAACATGCATACAATGCCCGTAGACAATTCGCTGCAAGGCTACGAACGCCACCTCCAATAAGCCCCAGAGCTGCCCCGCTGAGTGCGCGCCTGTTTCTGGACCTTCCGTCCGCTCACACCAACGTCTCTCGGGGCGCAAACAAATCGTGACGGTAGAAAATAATTGCTAGAAAGTGAGCCGCAATCTCGGAGTTGGAAGCAAAAACTGTTGCGGTTTTATCCACTGTTCTTGCGTGCTAAGATGAAATTAGGACAGCACCCGGTGATCAAAGTTTCTCATTTCACTTAGAGGGAAAGGGAGGAATTTTAGTAGAACAGCTTGTTATGGAGTGAGATTGAAAGTTTAGTCGTGTCAGAGAAAATAAAGTTAATGTTGGATCTGCTGCATTCTCATACTTTATACCAAGACCTTGGATTGCATTGTAAAGCTCCTTTCTTGAAAGTTTTAATCCTGTCACGCATTTTGGGCTTCTTTCTGTTTATCTATGCTCACAAAATCTATGCAATGTGGTTTTTAATCACTTTCAAGGAAAATGTTTCATTGTTGAATCTCTTTGAAACATATTTTCTCATAGAGCGATGACTAACATGACATGGGCATGTCGGAGGTATCCTGATGTGATCATGCATGGGGGGGGGGGGGCAGAAGGGGCGGAAAATTAGTTAACTTTTGGGCCGCTAAAATTGCTTAACCCCCCCCCCCCCCCCCCCCATCCCCATGTTATCGGGTTGAGGGCAAATATGCTTCCAAAAGGGGTGCCGATATGCTTAAAGAACTCTTTCGTTTTGATTTGTTCGTTGTAGTTTTTTCTGTTTTGGGGTTGTTATTTTTTTTTTTTTCACCTCATCGTAAGGATGGGGGATATCAAATTCAAGCACGCTCATTTTTATTATGATATGTTTTTACAGGAACGAAAACATTTCATCGCTCTCTGTAACATCTAAAGAGTGAAATTCTTCTTGTAGTGCTGCTCACTTTTTGCCAAGTTTATAATACAGTTTGTGTATTTTGTCTCGCATGTTTCCGACTACGGTATTTGCATTTTCACCGATGTAATTATTTCACGACGATATCATTTATCATTTTTCTGTGTTATTTTATGTTTTTTATGTTTTGGCAGGGCTCTCTTGAAAAGCAGACCATGCGGCTTGAACGAGACCACCCTGTCTTTTAAAGAAAACTTGAATAAATAAATAAATAAATATATTTAAAAATCTTATGGTTAGAATGCATTAATTCTCCAGGAAATAACAATTTACAGGGAAAATATTCATTTTGAAACCTTTATCAGGCTAAACAAAATTGGTATACAACATTTTTTAATGGAAGCTGCACTTAAGTACATTACGCTATCTTTGTACAATTATTTCATTCACTATGAAAATGAGTTTTGTTGTTATAAACTAATAATATCTTATAATCAAACTTATGCTCCGTTGAAATATAAGTTTCTTAAACACTTAGCGAATGTTTCAGGAGCCCCTTTCCCCCAAACTTTTCAAATTGGACCTATTTGTCTCAGAGAGCATATATTCAATACAGAAATAACACATCCGAAAACGTAAATGTTTCTTCATGTTAATCCAAATAATTGTTTGTTGCTGTGTCAGGCAAACCTCAGGTACGGTTCAGATTTCAGGTCAAAGTTTTTAAGCGATGAGGTGGATTGGTATGAGAAGGATGACGAAGGATACAATGATAAAATAAGAATTTCCGAGAAAACCGACTCTATCAGATTACATCTGTATGGTTACATGAATCAATAAACCAGTCTGTTCGTTGCCTATCATGTCCATGGATTAGCAAATTAAGCGAACTTAGGCCCGTCATTCTTTCTTTTTGCTCCTTGAAGATGGAAAAATAAATATATGCCAATCAAAGTTTGATGTATGACCGATAAAGGTCTAGGGCAGGCACGTGTACCCGTATACTTTACAGTGAAAGAACTTATCGGTCGGGGAGGAGAAAGGGCAAATAGTGAGGGAGGTGATGGGGGCACGAGAAATTTTGACATGGCAGGGGCGTATCCAGGTTTTGCTTGAACGGAGGGGAGGGGGGGGGGGTAACAAGCTAAATGAGATAAAAGGTTATATAATACATTTTTCATAGATTAAATGAGAGTGAAAATATATTTACTTTTCGGCGATGGCTTCGCTGATCACCCTCTCCCACCCCATCCCCACCCATTAGCGTGTATAATAATCAGTCATCATGGGCAGAAGAGGGAAAATAATTATATTCATCATCTTGGTTTTAAGACGTTGTTTTAATACTGTACAAAATGTGTTGTTATTTTCATTGCTCCTTCAGTGATATTAAAAAAAACCCCTCTTTAATAGCAACTTTCTATAAGTCCCGGGGTGGTGTTTCATCAAGATTTGTCGCAGAGACAATTATAGTCAGCGCTGAAAAATTCCTTAATTGTGATTGGATACAAAGCACGATCGCTGACAGTTGCTTTGGGAACTGTCGGAAAATGACTCCTTGTCGCTGCGACAAATCTTGATGAAACACCCCCCTTCAATTTTGCTAAAGGATTAATTTGCAGCAATGATTTTCTTCAAATGTTGTATATGCTGTTGTTATAGTTGTATTAATATAATACTCTTTATTTGTGTTCCTCTGATATGTAATGAAATAAAGAGATATATCAATTTGAACATTGTTGAATCGCTTAAAAACAAAACATAAGATACTCATCTTTCAGAGACCCTCAAATAAAAACACTTTGGGTGTGTTGCTCAAAAGTTGCAATTGATCGCAAGTTGAAGTTGATCGGAATGCGCCAATCAAAATCATTGTTTCACGCGCGTCTTGTTAAATGCGCATATCGCGCGCGAATGGAAATGCGCGTTACAATTTGTAAAGTTGCAGTTGATCTGCAGTTGATTTTGAGCAACACCCCCTTTGGGCGTTAAGATTTAGTAAGTTCAAGATGGAGCATCAAGTTTAATAAGGTCAAGTCTTCTGGTCTTCTGATTATTTCTCAAAATCGTGAATTTCATCAAAATAATTATTTTCGTGGTTTCCTAAAAACGGAAATCATGAAATTCAGTTGAATCTGAAGATTGAAGTTTTTAACTTAAAAAATGTTCTCCAAGCTGAATTCCTTTTGGTTAGCCATGGAGGAAGGAAGGGAACATTTCTCTGGGTTAACATATTGGAGAGTCGCTGTAAAAGATTATAACAGTTTATTTCAATATTAGGTTCCCATCCATCTCCTCCGATCAGGCGGAGGCGTAGAATTTAAGATTAAAGGGGTAAATAAAATTGGGGAAATCCCGCGAAGGTTCTCCAAGATGCGATGGCGATGGGCACGTGAGATGTATATCCGTTATTATTACAGCCAACATGGAACGAAACTATCATCTGAGCTCCTTTCCTCTTTCTGAGATGGGTAATTTGCGATTTAATCGTGTTTTAGAATGAGCAAAGTTCAGATCATTACCAGCTTGTCGCAGACGGACATACGGAGACCACTATCTACAAGATCTACATACTTTTTAGAAAGTTTGGTAACGGTCATCCAATGCTGATGGTTAACAACCAAACTACCTATCTCTCGGTTAGATTTTAATTCTTTATGAGTATTTGCTTTTACAAACTTGTGCAAAAAGTAAACAGGCATTCTGGCAGAATGATATTCGTTAATTTTGAGCCATGGAGTTCTAGGAATTCTGGGTACAGTGTAATATATATGTCAGGCACGTTTCCATGGGGATGGGGGGCTGGCTGGGAAAAAGAATAATGTTGAAGAGGGAAATAAAACAAAATTTACTCATTAGCATTGTACCATATTTCCTAAAACATTACCATTTTGTTAGCGCCATTTCGTGAAAATAAGTGATGAAGGTGCAACTTAGCACCTACTTCGAAATACATTTGCAACGCATGTACTCTGTTTTTGCTTCCCACTTTTTTACAATATAGGAGTTTAATAACGTTCTTGTCATAATATGTTAAAGTAATCTTTTCTTACTTTATTTATTAATCAATTTAGATATCAATTTAGATATATTTGTCTTTTTAAGTTCTCCCGGTAATATCTTTGAAAATAATAAAAATGTTCCATCTATCTAATGGTCCTGACTTTGCCGCTCACTTTTATGTTTACCCTTTTCGAAATAAACGTCATCAGGCTTATTGTGTCGCCCTTGGCTTTCAGCATTTTGAAAACTCCGGCCTTCATTATTAATCTTTTATATTAAAAACTTGCCGTACCGTTGTTTCAGGTGCTTAACGAGTCCCTTTTGGAAAGGATAGATTACGTATGGGGAGAGAACCAGACAAAAAGGTGTCACAGTGTTTTGAAATGTTATTAATGTGAACTCCGCAAACGACGGTGAGACGTATACCGTATTTTTGCTGGAAGACATAGTTAACGGTTATTTCGGCTTACGTATACGGATCATCATGAAGAAGTCGAAAAGTGCGCAAAGTACGTCATACAAAACGCCTGGACCCTTTGCCCCCGAAGCTGCAGGAAATTACACAAGCGGGGATAGGGGCAGTATAGCTGCGCTCCGAGTTCAATTCCAAAACAAACACCATTCTCTTTCGACTTCCTCTCTATCTTAACTCTGTAAATGATGGATCAAATGTATATATTTGTTCATTTCATTTTGCCATCCGCTATGTTCGCCATCAACGTGCACTGTAGGAAAGTGCGATCGCGTATGGATAGCGAGAGGACGCTAAAATGGTTTTGTTTGGATTTCTGGCAGAATGTGTGCAGAAACGAACAAGACAAAATGCTAAAAATGAAATAAAAAGTTCAGTTCCCCCATATCGTAGTTTCTCCTGTTTAGAATATTGCCTTTCAACTAGAGGGTCGGCGGTTCAAATCCCACTCATACAGTAATTCCTTCGGTAAGAAACTTGTTCACATTGTTCTGCACTCAACCCAGGTGAAAATTTGTAACTGGCAGAAATTCAAACCTTGGAATGCTTGAGCACCTGAGTGGCTTGCTCGGCAGTTATAGTTAGGGTAATCAAACGCAGTATATGTATATATATTGATTGCGCAATAAAAAAGGGACCTGTTATTATGATCATTATTATAATTATTCTTCTTTTTCTCTTTTTCTCTTCTTTTTCTTCTTCTTCTTCTTCTTCTTCTTCTTCTTCTTCTACTTCTTCTTCCTCCTCCTCCTCCCCTTCTTCTTCTTCTTCTTCTTCTTCTTCTTCTTCTTCTTCTTCTTCTTCTTCTTCCTCCTCCTCCTCCTCTTCTTCTTCTTCTTCTTCTACTCATATTTTCTTCTTCTTTTAGAACTGATGATTATTAGACAAATATTTCCCTAGATGTGATCATAATGTTGATAAACACAACTAAAAATTAAGCGCCCTCTTAAATATCTTTAAAACATTAAGCTACTTTTACATTTTGTCATGTTAAAAGACTATTGAACATAATTTATCATGCATCTTCTTATTACATTTTTATCATGTTAAAGGGATCTAACTTTCAATTAGTCGATGCTCCGGCTCAAACAGTATTTGCCCCATTTTATAACATTGCGGTTCGAAGCTCAGTCGCGTCATAATATCAGAAGGCGTTAAAAGACGGAAATGGCAGGTAATTCTTTCATCTAGGTAGGGAAAAAATAAATTTCATCTTTTTCAATAAAATTTGAAACGTACAAAATGTGAATTATAATCTCTCGTATCATTTTTATCAACATTACACGACAAACTCTCGACAAAACGCATGACGTCAAAGCTTTAGCTATACGACCTTCCTACGGCTTAAACATCTACAATTACGATCTATTGTGGTGCCGTTCTTAAATCCATATTAATCATTCAATGCAGTATAGAATATGCTTTATTTGAGATGAGCATACACACAGTGAGCAGAATGGACGAATTATTGGGACAAAGCAAACAACTTCCATTCAAACATTAACAAACACAATATAATATATAACCGTAAAATTAAGTCGAACGCCAATTCAAAGCTCCTTTGTAATGCTACCAAAATCAGACCCGGATTGAGATCCGCACAGCATACAACATGACAATCATGGCATACGGATCTATTGTCCCATGACATACTTAATTTATGGAAGTGTATTATTGTACGCGTTTACAATAGCTAGAAGCACACAAATTTTAAGAAACTGTTTTCAATATTGTGGGGAGAAACGTCGAACACTAGGTGTTACACGTGTTCAATGAATAAACGGTGAATCCACTTTCTTTTATATTCAAGAAGCTATATTGTAAATGCTTGAATGAAATTATTACTTTAACAAACTCCTTTTCCTCATCTGCTCATAGTGATATTGTACGCTAAATGTAAAATCTATTTGATATTGCAACTGAGGCCTTTTGCGCCAAAGGGCATCGAGCGCTAAATGTAGTTTGGGATTACATCAATTAGCGAAGGTGAAAAGGATTCATTATTCTTCATTAGCTCGGCGATTGTTCTTGACATTGCGTTTAAAAAAAAAAGCTTAAAGGCCAACTCACACCTTTGCGTTTTTAGCCTGTGTTGGCACAGCGGGTTTTTTTTTACAATAAAAAACGCTCCCTGGATTCACAAAGACGCAGGTCATACGGTGGACTGATTTTCAGCGTACGCTTCTTGAGCACAAGCCGAACGTCAGTCCACCGTCTGGTTAGCGTATACTGTGCGCTCGGTGAACGTTTTTAACTTTTAAAAACGCTGGGTAGACGCAGGATGTAAAGGCAAAGGTGTGAGTCGATCTTAAAATGTAATGATTGCCAACCGTTCAAAATATGAGATGAGATTAAAAAAAAAACATGAGATTAAAAAAAAAAGAAACTTTGAATAATGCAACATTTGAACAAAATTGAAAGCAGACAACAGGGAAAACTCAATCACGCACATAAACACATACTCATACACACTTACGAAGACACACACATATACCTACACAAATAAAACGCAAAAGATCACACTAAGTACTTTGCTGTTATTAATGTACATACATGTGATGAACGAATAAATACACAAACACATACACTCACACACATACATACACATACATACATACACACACATATATATGTGCGCGTCTTCACGTTTATAAATCCACCCGTTCCCTTCTTTCACAATCATCGTCGCCCATGCAGTATTATAGACATTCCCTTTGCTGAGGGCGGGGTACACATGCATGTGACATGCCGTGAGATAGGAAGTCGCTGAATGATTTTAGCAGTTTTTAATATCATGGAATATTGAATATTGCTGCAAGCATTAATTCATATTAATAGAGGTGGTGGTGCCGAGAGCGTATATGGATATGTAGTGCTCTCCTAAATGAAAGTGATAATGAAAGTAAGTTTCGATATAGCTTCAGATGTCTCATTGTGTAATGTCATCTTGGGCGTATCCGGAGGGCTCCGCTCACTTTTTTCTTGTTTATCATTTATTTCTAGTTTTTTTTTTCGTGCAAAGCCATTAGTGGCTCTGGAATCCTCTGGACGCGTGAAATATTTTGTAGAGTTTTCATTTAATTTTTATTTAAACAAATAAGATTATTATTGATGATAATCAAAACAATAAACATAAATGGTCTAAAATCGAACAATTGCAACATTTTCTAAAATATCGCACATATATAATGACATAACACTGTTTGATATAATTAAAGTAAAATCCGTGTTTTTTTAAGATTATCAAAGCCCCCCCCCCCCCCTTGCCCATTACGAATTGAAGATTTAAAAAAAACACCCGCGAAACAATACCTGGTATTATGGCTCAGTTATTATGCCGAGCCTTATAAAGTACATATTTTAGTTTTTCATCACCTGGGATGAGTGTAGTGACAAAGAAAGGAGATGTGTTCAGGAAATAAAACATTTCGTATAATAATAATAATGATAATAATAATAGGTCCATTTATATAGCGCAATCACTATATGCATATACTCTACTGCGCTTGATACTATAGGTACCATATGATTACCTTGGCTATAACTGCCGATCAAGCCAGTTAGGCGCTCAAGCATTCCAAGGAATACATTCCTGCCAGGTACCCATTTTCACCCGGGTCGAGTGCAACAAAGTGCGGGTAAATTTCTTGCTGAAGGAAATTAGCGCCCTGAGTGAAATTCGAACCACCGACCCTCTAGTTAAGAGGCGAGAGTCCGAACCACTACACACAGAGAAATAAGGGTTTGAATTTACTCCCTATTGGGCGTAATCGCTTGTCGCAAGAGTCACCCCCTACAGGGAGTAAATTTCCTCCCCACAAGTAAGGAGTAAATTTACTCCCTAGCGAAAGGCATTAATTTACACCCTGTGGGTAGAATTTTACTCCCTTATGTAGCAGAAATATACCCTTATGGGAGTTCTTTTTAGTATGTGGGTTTTAATATGGACCACACAGGTTCTCAATTTTCACCTTCAGGGGTATTATTTTACTCCCTTGGGTGTAAAATTTATCCCCTCTAGGGAATTATAATTCCATCCCATGATGCTTAATTAACACCCTTTTTAAAAATTTCAATGAACGAGGGGAGTAATTTCACACCACGAGGGGAGTAATTCTACACCACAATTGGAGTAATTCCATACCATGAGGGGAGTAATTCCACACCATGTGGGGAGTAATTCCACACCATGAGGGTAGTAATTCCACACCATGTGGGGAGTAATTCCACACCATGATGCCTTGAGGAGAGCAATGCCACACCATTTGGGGAGCAATTTCACACCATGATGGGAGTAATTCCACACCATGATGGGAGTAATTCCTTACAATGAGGGGAGTAATTCCACACCATGATGGGAGTAATTCCATACCATGATGGGAGTAATTCCACACCATGAGGGGAGTAATTCCACACCATGATGGGAGTAATTCCATACCATGAGGGGAGTAATTACACTCCATGAAGCCTTGAGAGGAGTTTATTCCACACCATGTGGGGAGCAATTTCACACCATGACGGGAGTAAGTCCACACCACTTGTCATTCAGCACACATTTTTTACAATAATAAAAGAAACAGGATATTGAATTAATGAAACAGTAAAAAATATATTTAAGTATCACATGTGAACACTTTCTAAAACTAAATGACAAATACAATACTGAATTCACAGCCTCAAAAAAAGGGGAAGTAATAAATAAAATAGATGATTATAAGCAGTAAACATCTAAAAAGTACTACAATGCAAATAGTTCGTTTTTCAAATCAAATAAATGTTAGCCACTTTTAGGTTATCAGATATTTTATTATTGACAGACAACAGTCAGAATGAGTCCTTCCTCAGTTTTGCATACATATGAACTATCTAAAAACATGTTGGCTTTAAAATATTTGCACATTTGTGTAAGAAGCTGAGGAGAGTAATTCCACACCACTTGTAATTCAGCACACCTTTATTTTACAATAATGAAAGAAATAGGATATTGAATTAATGAAACAGTAAAAAAATATATATTTAAGTATCACATGTGAAAACTTTCTAAAACTAATTGACAATACAATACTGAATTCACAGCTTAAAAAAAGGGAAGTAATAAATAGAATAAATGATTATAAGCAGTAAACATCTAAAAAGTACTACAATGCAAATAGTTCGTTTTTCAAATCAAATAACTGTTAGCTACTTTCAGGTTATCAGACATGTTATTATTGACAGACAACAGTCAGAATGAGTCCTTCCTCAGTTTTGCATACATATGAACTATCTAAAAACATTTTGGCTTTAAAATATTTGCACATTTGTGTAAGAAGCTGAGGAGAGTAAATCCACACCACTTGTCATTCAGCNGATACATTGTGATACACCGACAGTCCCCACACTTTTAAAGACGATCCGCGCACATAATCACATACGCATTGAAAAAGCATTGTTTCCTTTGAACTCTTTTTTTTTAATCATTATCTTATTTTCTACTCTTTATTGGTATAATTCTATTATTTTTGTTTATTTATTATTTCCGTACTTGAAATATCTATTGTGGGGATCAAATGAGCAAAATCTGCTTTCTCATGGCATCCTCATCATAAAAAGAGCGATCGTTCGTTGGAGGTACATGAGAGTAAATATAATTTACAAATTAAAACAAATGAAAGTATACTATTATGAAGTTATATGATTAGTATATCTGCTCAAATTTGACGCTCCCTGGCAGCGGGTGGGATGGGCTGTCAAGAAATAGGGCGGCTTTGGGCCCCCCAAAATCGATTCTCCCCAGAAAAATGATTTGTTTAACGAAACTTTAGCGACACCACTGACCTATTCCATTTCAAGAGAGAAACATCAATTTAGTGGAATGAGTGCAGTCGACGAATACGCTTTAGATATTTGATATATTTTGTGTGATCGATAGATGGCGGTACAATACTTTATTTTGTTGGTGGGTGCTCCCACAGAACTCGGAATAGAAGCACTTTGTGCAGAAGGGACGGTGCCCTTGGACAAACTAAGCAACTTTAAACCGCGAGATTCACCCGGGGGATGTATGAACACCGTAGCTTTGACCTAGAACCCCTCCCCCGCCCGCCATACACACCTCATTGGTTTTAACTAGATTTTTTTATGACCACTATTATCAATACGGTGTTCATTTATCCCCTGGGTGAATGCCACGGTGACCGTGAGATAGATATGATATTCTTACTTCTCCCATAGTCGATTTTCACACGGGGTATTTTGCGGTTTGGACATGTATTGGGTCAACGTAAAACAGCTGGAATGTATCACCAACGGGGGGGGGGGGGGGGGTTAAAGGGGGGGGCCCCCCCCCCCCCCCCCCCCCCCCCCCCCCCCCCCCCCACACACACACAAAAAGTCACCAGTTGTTCGTATAGTCGTGTGTATATATAGGCTACAAACAGCTTTATACAACACAAACCTGGAGGTTCATAACCAGTTTTGGGAATATAAAATACCGGACAGATTGCGGGCGAGAAATCAGACAAAGGAGTGTTGTTTAAAATAAGCAATAAAACGCAAGTTGCGGAACGCGCCAGTCAAAATCATTGTTTGATGAGCGAATGAAAATGCACGATACAATTTGCAACTAATTTGCAGTTGATTTGCGATCAATATTAACTAGTAAAGTTATATCTTCGGGAGATGTGAACATTATCACGGACCCAGAGCGCGTTGAGATAAAAGTGTTGCTACTATCAGTTGCAAATTGAATGGCGAATTTTCATTCACGCACGGCTTGCGCTTTTGAAAAGACGCATATGAAACAATAATTTTGATAGGCGCTTGTAATAAACTGCAACTTGCAAGTAATCGCAACTTTCGAACAACAACCATGAAAAGTTATCTTCTGAAGATGTGAATATATCAGGGACGCAGGGAGTGTGTAGATTAATAACGATGTCGATTTTTTACTATTATATATTCTACAAATTGTACTCATTGCAGGACATCCTTTCCCTTGCCATCTTCCCCGCTGTTCTCAGAAAAAAATATTTCGCAATCTTCAAGAAATGCCCGTCTGCTATGCTTGATACAAAATATTTCTCAGAAGTATGTGTTGATCTTATTCGCTTCTTGTATAGTTTGGAACTTTTTTTTTGTCATTTCATGATCTTTATTCTTTCACCAAAGCGTATTTCTCACCCGTTCATTACACTCGATCTAGTCACCTTCCGTTTTTCGCGATATCTCCGCTATCCCTCAAAATCCTCCAAATCTACACAAATTCAAGATGGTAGAACTCTCTCGCGTTCGGGCTTTTAAGAGATTTTTTCACAAGATTTAGCTGGCTACTGTTCGCAGCTAGACTGGCTCAAAGTTTGATTGACGGTCTGCGAGAATGTGTCATTTCAAATCAGGTGCGAATAAAAGATAATCATCCGCTTTGTGACCCTTTTATTCAACCTTTAGGAAGGCTTCCTCGAAAATGGTTCATGTTTAATTCAACTTTGTGCCGAGCGATGCGAGATTTGGGATTGGTCGTTGGAAAATAAAGCACAAAGCGGAAACGGAAAGCCACATCAGTCGCTTAAAATTAGTCAGGGAAATCTCGGCAATTGCTTGGATTTACTGTATGTCTGGCGCTTTTATCAGGTTTTGCACCTATCCGAGCAAAAAAAAAAGGGGGGGGGAAGAAAAGAAACACACAAGTGGTTTGAAGAAAACTAGAGCTTGCATGGTGTAGTAAAACCATATCCATGGTAAAACATTCAGAAAGACTTGCGGTTGCGCCATGTGGTGTAAGATTGTCTTTCTAGAAATAGTCCTGAAAAATATTGAAAATTGAAGGAGGCAGATATGAAAGAGAGGAAGAGATGGAGGGAGAAATAGAGGTGGAGGGAGAGAGATGGATCGAGGGAGACGAAGAACTGGAAGGAGACAGATGAGAGAGAGGGGGAGAAGTGGAGAGAAAGCAGGTTGAAGGAGAGTTGGGGCCATTTCATGAAACTTAGTCAGTGCCACAAAAGCGGATTTTCCGACAGTTGCTATAACAACAGTCAGCGGCAGTGGTTTTCAGCCAATCAGAATCAAGGGTTTCACTGGATTTGTTTCCGCTGACCAATTTTGTTGCTGACAAAGTTTCATGAAATGGCCTCTGGAGGAGAGGGATGGAGGTAGAGAGAGAGAGAAAGAGAGAGAGAGGGGGAGGGAGAGGGGAGAAATAAATAAAGAGGGAGAATATAAAGAAGAGAGGGAAGTGAAAAAAAGGTAGGAAAGACGGAGTGCAGAATGCATGGATAGGGAGTCAAGGGGAGGTAACAAGAGAGAAAAGAGGTATCGAAGAGGGCAAGATTTTGATTGCTAATATTGTTATTATAATCATCATCATCATCATCATCAGCATCACCATCATCATCATCACCACCACCACTAGCAACACCAGCACCTTCATAACCATCTGCAGCACCACCACCATCATCATCACCATCATCATCATCATCACCACCATCATCTCCATCATCATCATCATCACCACCATCATCACCATCATCATCATCATCACCACCATCATCTCCATCATCATCATCATTACCACCATCATC
>BQKZ01000142.1:61275-74431 GCA_036244855.1 Temnopleurus reevesii | reverse complement strand
CCCCCCCCCCCAAACAATAGAAAGTTAGGATAAACTAGGCAGGCGGGATAATAATACAACCAAAGCTTCAACATAACATCTTACATTCTGAGATCTTCTTCTTCAATTCATCAATTTCCTTCTGGAACTCTCTCAGAAGGGCGTCCTTTGGATCTTCATTGATCTTGGCTTTGTTCTTGATATTCTTAGCTCTGTTGGCGTACCTCAATGTACTGATTGTCTCGTCGTAGTTGTATTCCGCAGGTCCAATGTTGGCACACTGTGGAATTAATTGAAATTTCAGGGAAAAAAATGAATTTAATGTGCATAAAGCAAGCTTGATGTAACATGGGGAAAAAAGAAGGCCAGGTTGAACAGGGGTGAAACTCTTGATGTTCTTAGCCCGGTTGGCCTACCCCAATGCACTGATTGTCTCATCATAGTTGTATTCTGCAGGTCCAATGTTGGCACACTATGGGATAAAAAGGATCAAAGGAGAAAGTTAGTTCTGTTTGAAAAAATCTGGGTTACTGATTGTCTATCTTAGTTGTAACTCTACTTGCCCAAGGGCCTGTAACATGAAGAGATACAATCTATTTTGAAATTAATTGTATCTCTTTGGTATACATTTTGCCAAAGACTTACAATTAATATCTAACGTAAGTTTAATTGCATATTTAATGTTACAGGCCCAAAATTGTGTAATCCGTGGATGTAGTGTAAAATGTCACATTTACTTCCGCTTATGGACACCAAGGTTAGGGATTGTCAAAAAGTTGTATTTTGCTGGTCTAACGTTGGCACAATATAAAGGGATGGAGGGTTAAATGCCACAGTAAGGTTGGTATGTCGACATCAAGGTTACTAATTGTCTGATAATGATGGTACTCTGCCAGTCCAATGATTGCACATTATGTGATAAAGACACAAAGGTTGCAGTTGGTTCCGTTTATGAGCACTAAGGTCAGTGATAGTGTCAGCAATGTTTTATTCTGCTGGTATAATATTGGCACAATAAGGATGGAGGGTCAAAGGTCACAGTTATGTTGGTATTTGAACATCAATGGTACTGATCTATGTGTTGATTTTTATTATGTTTTGTTTGTAAACAAAATGCCATTAGTCCTCTGACTTTTCTTTCGTATTTTTATGTGATTTTACTAATAAACCTGTAATTGAATCTAATTGAATTGAATGTCTCATCATAGTGTTACTTTGCCGGTCCAAAATCTTGACAAAACTTACCATGACTGTCTTTGCATTTCCCCCGAGAGAGTCTTTTAGGAGTCTGGTCAGTTTGGAGTTCCTTTATGGAATGTGGGTACTTTTGCACCATCAATATTGTGTTTTCATCACACCACAAAAATAACTATTGAAAGCAATTACAGGAAAATATGAAAAACACTAAATATCACTAACAAAACTTACCATGACGGTCTTTGCGTTGCCGCCAAGAGAATCTTGTAGGAGCCTGGTAAGTTTGGAGTTCCTGTATGGAATGTGAGTGCTCTTGCCATCAACTAGCGATGAGATAACATTTCCCAGAGTGGAGAGTGAGAGGTTGATCTTGGTAGCTTCCTTGAGACGTTGTCCAGTTGCACCAGTCTTGGTCTGTCTCTCAGAGCCCTGGGGATCAAGATATGAGATTAAATAGTAATAATGATAGCTCTGTTAGGTGCTGAACGATGAGATAACGTTTCCCAGAGTGGAAAGGGAGAGGTTGATCTTTGTAGCCTTCTTGAGACGCTGTCCGGTCGCACCGGTCTTTGTCTGTCTCTCAGAGCCCTGAGGATCAAGATATGAGTTTAAATAGTAATAATAATGATAGCTCTGTAAAGTGCTGAACGATGAGATAACGTTTCCCAGAGTGGAGAAGGAGAGGTTGATCTTCGTAGCTTCTTTGAGACGCTGTCCGGTCGCACCGGTCTTAGTTTGTCTTTCTGAACCCCGAGGATCAAGATATGAGATTGAATAGTAATAATGATAGCTCTGTAAAGTGCTGAACGATGAGATAACGTTTCCCAAGGTGGAGAGGGAGAGGTTGATCTTCGTAGCTTCTTTGAGATGTTGTCCAGTCGCACCGGTCTTAGTTTGTCACTCAGAGCCCTGGGAATCAAGATATGAGTTTAAATAGTAATAATGATCGCTCTGTAGAGTGCTGAACGATGAGATAACGTTTCCCAAGGTGGAGAGGGAGAGGTTGATCCTCGTAGCTTCTTTGAGATGTTGTCCAGTCGCACTGGTCTTGGTTTGTCTCTCAGAACCCTGAGGATCACGACAAGATCAGCCATCATTAGATATGCCTACCTAAAATAATATACTTTATCTTTGTATCATATTTGACTTCGTGATGGGAGATTAAGTACTAGGGTTAAGGAAAAATTCCACTCAAAGTTGGCACCTCTCATCATAATCCATTCATCAAATGGAAATAAATTCACCAATAAACAATTCATTAGGTCAGCTTAATCTATTGGCATTTGCAATACAGACCATACCAGAAACTATGTTTATCCAATCCAAAGTGAGCCTTCCTAAAATCTGCAAACTTTTCTTTCTGTATGATCCCACATGAGAGTGCTCATGAATGCATGTATGCTGTAGAATATTGTATCATATAACATAACATAACATTTAGATAGCACACAAACTATTTGAATATATTCTATTGTGCTTGTTAAGTGTTCTTATCTGTTAGGTCAGGGACATGGACATTCCACTGATATGACCAAATTTAAACAAAAGAGGACATTAAATGAGAAACTGAATGCAAAGATTGGTAACCAAACAAAAGCATCATAATTTACTGTATCTGAGCCCCCCCCCCCACCTCGCTCTTAAATTTTTTTTTGATGGAATTTTAAAACAATTTATCAATATTTCAGTATGATATTGCCCTTACTCACCGCTAAATCGACCATGTGAAGTTTGCCAACCCTAACATGCTGTTCTTTATCCTTGCTTAACGTATCACTCCGCTCTAATGTGATGGTGAAGATAGCATGCGAACGAGAACTCTGTTCATTCATGTTTGTCGCCCCTACTGATCCTGTTGAGGAAAAAGAATGATAATTAGGTTCAATTAGCTATCAATGAGTCTACAAATCTTAAATCAATTGCATTATACATATAGACATGTGTTGGCATTCGTGAAAAAGGGGTTTCATGAACTTTCACTTTTTGTGAAGTTTGCAAAAGATAAGTCCCCCAGCCCCAACCCAACAAAAAATTAGAATCCTTGAAAGACATGGAATTAAAGTAAGGTTGAGATGAGGCTGCAGAGCAACACATAAATGAGACTTCTTACAAGTATTTTTTTTTATTGTTTGTTCGATCATCACACATATCTGTAAGTGATTATGTATGACTTTCTTGAAAACACACCAATAAGGGAAAGTCATACCTGTAGTTGGTTGGAATGAAACTATTTATAAGGCCTAACAGTAATATACAAATAGAAAATAATACAAGAGTTGCCATTGTACTTACTATTTTTGTTGCCTAATGTCATTATCCTGTCCATATCATCTGCATTATTAACCACAAATGCTGATAGGTCTTTGACATAGACACCAACATCCGGTCTCTCCTTGACCTATAATTTATATATGAGATAAAAAATAATCAAACACATTAAGCATAGTTTTAACCAACACTAAGAAGCATGAAAAACATGCAATTCTTGGTTACTTATTAGTTATTCAGTATTCCACATTAATTTCCTTTTTAATCTTTTCATTCAAATGGAAAAAGAAGGCATATACTTCAAGCTGCAAGAGATGGGGTGTCAATACATTAAAAATATGACATGGAAAGGCAACAAATTGTTCCCCTAGGCAAGATAAGATTAATAAACTCAATTTTTTTTTAGATGCTGCATGTAAGTGTGCAGATTCTACAACCTTTGTGCACCCAGATATCGGGTGAACTTGGGTCTATTTCTGAAGAAGACTCTGAAGAAAAGAAGTCACAAATCACTCCATGGATCTAGCTTCCCATCAGTAATTGGGCTGATTAACAGGATTATGTATTACTTAAGGGCTGAGATCCT
Source organism: Temnopleurus reevesii (assembly GCA_036244855.1). Taxonomy (NCBI): domain Eukaryota; kingdom Metazoa; phylum Echinodermata; class Echinoidea; order Temnopleuroida; family Temnopleuridae; genus Temnopleurus; species Temnopleurus reevesii. Next base: position 70,401 of record BQKZ01000142.1, on the reverse strand, counting down.
TACCTCTAATCTGCTATGTAAATCCTTTCCTAATAAATCCTTCACTTCCTCATTGTAGATTTCCAAGTATGATACTCTCACCAAGAATCTGTACAAAAGGAAAATTATAAGCTTTCAAAACAGTTGTCACAACGTACGGCACGAAAACAGTCTTTTCAAAAAATGTACGAGCATATGAAAATATTATACATTACATGTCTATTAAACAGCAATAAAACCAACTAATTCCATTTGTCATAAAATTATTATGGGATTCTCCAAGAAAATGTGCATAATAAGAGAAATTGGGATTGGAAATTTGGTAGACTGAAGATAGATTATGGCACAAGCTATATCTTAACTTTTTTGTATCTCCTAATCTTCCTCCTCTTTCTTTACTTCCTCTTTTTTGATCCTTCTTCCCTATTCCTTCTCCCTTTTCCTTCTTCCTCTTTTTTTTCTTCTTCCTTTTCCTTCTTCCATTTTCCTTCTTCCTTCTCCTTTCTTTTCCTTCTATCTTCTCTCTTCCTTCTTCTTCCTTTTTTCCCTTATTCCTTTTCCATTTACATTCTTCTTTCGATCCTTTTCCCTTTTTTCTCCCCTTTCCTCTTCTTCTTCTGCATCTATATACATCTGCCTTTTCTTCCACCCGGTCATAACTTGGTATCAAAGATGCCCCAAGGAGACAATGAAATTTCCTGAAATAGTGAGAAAATTGCATGAAAGTTGCCACTTGCCTCTGTACACAAGAATCTCATCAAATTTCATTAGGAGTTACATCGATGAGTTTGAACGTAACTCACCTGACATTCTCCTGCTCTTTGGCTATATGTCCAAATATGTGAGCGAATGAGTTAGGAATGATGCCGCGGAGCTCAGGTTGGGATCGCACGCCTTCCATGGTAAACGTCTTTCCTGTGCCTGTCTGACCGTAGGCAAATATGGTTCCTGTGTAAAGGAAAATGAGGCATCAATTCATTTTAACTATGTTTATGATAACATTGAATTATACCCCAGATTTTGCAAGACAAGAAATAAATATTCCATGCAAACTTGATTCAAGTAATGTATTTAGGCAATTAATAATAGGGGTACTTTTAATGCGCCAGATTCTTCATGAATAATGTGCTCAAGGCGCAGTACAGGAAAATTTAAAGAGTAGCAGAAGCAATAGGTACAACAACAAAAAGTACAAATAGATAAGAAATGAGATATATATATGTAGATACTAATTGAAAGCACTTATAAAAAGATGGTTTTGAGTGCATTTTTTAAACATTCAACAGTTTGCACATCGCGTATTTCTTGCGGTAATTGATTCCAGAGATAAGGTGCAGCATGTGTAAATGACCTATTAATAACAAGACACCAATACCATGAAACTTAGCATGCTAAGCAGGCAAAAAGTGCAACAACGATGGAATGGTATGTGTTGGTCTAAAGGCTTCAGACTCTCTTTGGGTAGTCATTTTTCACATTTGTCCCTTACTGTGTATGAAAGAAAGGGTAGTTAGGGACAAATGTCAGAGAATGTAAAAACAAACCACCCAAAGAGAGTTTGAAGCCTTCAAACTAGGTCTGTAACTGCTGACTAGCCATCCCCCAAAATAATTTTTTCAGAAATGATTTCAATGTACACATTCATATTCATTTTTCTGATTAGCAGCTCCCTCAGTCCCAAAGTAATTTATACCGACCTAAAGTGTATTGTTCAGGAAAAATTATAATTATCTTAACCGACATGTATAAGTACAGCAAATGGGCCCTTTTCCCTAGTGTACATTTAACAACACATTTAGCTTACCATTGTACCCCTCAATAACCGCATCAACGATGGGTCTCGCTGTCTGGTTGTAGACATCGGTCTGCTTGGCACCAGGCGCAAACACTGTATCGAAGGTGAACGATTTAGGGGGTTCCCCGCTGGGTGCGTTGGGGTTCGTGACCTGTACGCTACCCCTCATCTCATCCATCTTGACCACAGGCTTGAACCCTTGACTTGTCTCCTTGGAGTTGAGGGGGCGACATCGCACCACCACGCGTACGTTGTCATTGTCCTTGCTACCGTCACCCTGGATTAAAAGATAGACATTTTTTTAATTAATGAAAAAGAATGAAATCACAAATGGTCTGAAGTGCTTCATTTTTGCCAGTATGGAATTTTTGTAAGAAAAATATTAAGAAGACCTACAGTAGCACAAATTTTATTCATGTTCATTTGTTCTTAGAATATACTCATAATTTCTTACAGTTACTTTTCTATTCAATAAATCTGCCAAGAATGCCTCTACGGAAAGAACATTTACTAATTTGAAATCTGTTATTTTTTTTTTACATTTCAGTAAAGGTACGGAAGGTTGTCTCCAGTTCGAAGACATTTAACTTTCAGCCTAAATGTAAAAGATAAAGTTCCAGACTGAAAATGCGGTGATGTGTTGATTGATTTGAGGCGAAGGTTATAATAGCATTGGCTAGTGTGTATGAATTTATGAAACCACAGAAAAAAATATTTTGCTGCATGATATTATACGTTAAGTGCTTTAAAACTTTTGAAAATAACTTAGATTATCTGACAGAATTGAAAGAGATTTATGTTTGTCATGATCAACTCAAGTCTCAAGACATCTGAGACATGGAGCAAATTCATTGTTTTTCTTCAGACACCCTAACTGCAGCAAAATGTAAAAAAAAGAGAATACCATATTTCAAATATTAATGTTCATGACTTAACTCAGGGCCAAAAGTTAGATGGCATCGAACTAAATTTTAAAATACAAAAAAAATATTATTTTATACAGAATATCTTCCCGTGGCCTGGCCTAGTGACTGGAGTCCAGACGGCACACGGTGAAGGCACATCGGGGAGCAGGCGGCCGGTTTGTACATGACAAGCCCGCTCCAATCCGAAAATGATTCGACTTGCAAAGCCTCAACGAAATGATTATATTCGGGACTTAAATTCAGTATCCTTAATATCTAAGCATACTACTGAATACTATCAAAGCTAGAAAAGTAATTTCTATTACGAAAAACAGATTTTAAAGGTGAAATCTTACCGGCATTTTGAACTGTCAATTCATCGGCGGACCTCTACGAAAATATTCGAGATCTTAAATAACATACGATTCGACATCAGAGGGCGCACTAATAATAATTTTTTTTTTTTTTTTTTATTTTTTTTTTTTGGGGGGGGGGGTTACTTCTCTCTCCCTCTCTCTTTCTCTCTCTCCCCCTCATTTTAAGGATACATCCACTTACGCAGTGTACGTCAGTTCGGCCATTATTTTCAGTTCCATCCTCCCTTCATACAAAAAAAAAGTTATTTCAACCACATTGTACAAAAACTGAATTTCAACATTATCGACAACAATGTATTATGTTGATAATATGATTTTAATTGAAGAAAGTGAGCGTCAATACCTTCATGAGAAGAATTGATGAATTAATTGCGGTGAAACAAGAAGTGGGATTTTTTTTCATATAAATAAGCATCAATTTTACATTTCAATAGAAAAAAATATCTTTTAACATATTATTTGGAATTCGAGGTATCGATGCATGTGCAGTGGAACCTTTGATGCCCTGCTTCTAATAAGAATTAATGTGTGAAGTTTAACTCATGTAGTTAGTAGATGCTGAAAGATGGGGGTCTAAGCTTTAGAAATATAATTATATTGATTATAATTATGATTATTATTTATTGTTATACTCCCTCAATACATCTCGGTTTTGTTTTTGTTTTTCTTGGCTGGACACACTGTACAACAGTTATCCCAACAAAGATAAATCCATGTCTCACAGATTTGACCCGTTCTAAAGTAGGCCTACTGAAGGTGTGAAAAAAAATAACATTCAGAATAATAAACATTCGGCCTCTTAAAAAATGATCCTTTTGTAATGGTAATCCTACTTATAATGAACATTTGTAAACTGATAAAATAACCAGGAACTTCACCCGGAAATTAATGTGCTGTTATAAAAAATATATATATAGATGAACAAAGTCTGAAAATTTGAGAAAACAGATAATCCGTCCAAAACTTACATGCTAACAACACCAGAGGATCCCCACCCCCACTGGATACCCAACCCCTGCCGACCTCCTGTCCCCCTCTCATTCTGTTCATATTTTGCTCGTGTTTGTATTTATATTCTTATGTATCTCATGTAACCTTCCAATACCTCTTTTTATATTGTATATCTCATTGTATTTTTTGAAATATTTTGTATGTATTTTTAACTTGTTCTGGACCCCTCAGAAGAACAGCCTTATGGCTGAGGAGGGTGTTCCAGGCAGCCCATGTGTGGAAAATAAATGAATAAATAAATAAAAATAAAAATATGGCTATATCTCTTTAATATACTTTCCTTGAAAAAGAGGAAAATTTGGAATTTTGTGTACGAAGTAAAAATAGTGAGTTCTACATGATGTCATCGCAAATTGTGGCAAAGTTGCAAAGATGCTGATCACATGTGGAAACAACAATTTTGAAAACTCATAACTTTTTGAAAGAACTATCAGATTTTGCTCAAGTTTTCACAGTTTGTTCATCTTGTTTTTTTTTAATTCACCAATAGCACATTAAAGTCTGCATGCTATGGGGTTATTTTCCGTTTAATTTGCAAGTAAAGAAGCTGTAGTCTGTAATATTATAATAACAAAAGTGCTATGCACTTGGGAAGAAACATGGGGTGGAATCAAACAGGGACAGGGGAACATTTTTGAAAAAGTGTGTGTGTGTGTGGGGGGGGGGTGGTCCTAGAATTACTTTCATTCTTTTTCGTCACTCCCCCATTTTACATTTTCTGCTACCTCTTCTTATCCTTCTCCATCTCTTTTCCCCTTTCATTTCTCTTCTTAGATCTCAATTCTTCTCTTCCTCCCTCACAAACCGCCAACCTTCCTCCCCCCCCCTTTTTTTGGCCTAACGTTGATATACGTAATTTATATTTCCCATTTCTATGTAATTTATCCAGTTAGACCTGCATGTAAATGATATGTTGACTTTTATTATGTTTTGTTTGTAAACAAAATACCATTAGTCCATGAACTTTTATGTTGTACTTTTATGCATTTCACTGCCAGTAATAAACCTGAATTGAAAAATACAATTTTACGCATTTAAATAGGCTTACACGTATTATCCGAAAAAAAGTGGTAGAGGGAGGGGCGGGGGGGGGGGGGGGGGGGTAGCCCCCAATCTCTTCAGCTCTCGGCCTAAGAACGGCCCTGCACTCACAATATAGATTGACACGCAATTTTTGCATTTTATACATTTCGAAAACAAATGTTGAATGAATGAATTAATTGATCTAATCTATGCACAAAATAGGGTTTAGATTACTTACGATATCTCCAATTAAGCTGGTTTCTTTAAAAAGAATATTCCTCTGAGCGTTTTCAACAGATGTATTAATTTAGTATGAATGTCTTAATTTCCTTTTCTTTTTGTTAAGTTTGGTTTCAAAATTGTTGCAGACATCATTCTTCATTAAAAATGCAGAATAAAATGATTTTAGCCATTACAAATCAAAATATTAATGGTTTATCATATTTGAATGAAAACACATTTTACATTGACTTGACAGGTTTTTGAGCAGTTTTGGGGGTCAATTATAGTTATGAATGTGGTGTCAAAACGGTATGCGCGGGTCTGGCGAATTTGGTCTAAAAATTGCGCACACTTGAAAGCAAAAAGTCATGAAACGACAATGATCTTTTATTTTTGTTTGTGCTGTGGTATCACGCATAACAATTCCACCTGGGCCCTTACCCTCATGATAATTAAGGGTTACATACACATAATTTCCAAATGGGCATTTATTAGGCCTTTCCAAATGATACGGAACCATCAAGACACCTTTTTTTCTAAGTATGTACGCTTATAAGAGAGATTATCACGCAGAAGGAACGCATGTATTCCTGTCTACAACCATTATCTTTTTATGGCTTCTTGGTATGACATTTTCTGCAGTAAGCATGCATTTAGAATAAAATAGAAAATGGTAGGAATATATACAAAAGGTCATGATGATGAGGAGGAGGAGGAGGAGGAAGGAGTGTTTAAAAAAAAAAAAACCCGAATCTGCGTATAGTTAAAAATACAATTTGTTGATACACCTTTCGGATTAAAGGTAGAACATTGAACTGCAACACTGGAAGCGCCTTTTGGTGAAGATAAAAATAATACAAGGTATGATTTTGAATGCTGTTGAGTGCTTAGAGGACTTGGGGTCGGAGGTTTTGAGGATGTGGGATTGCTTGGTTCCAACTTATCCGATTATGCCACACCTCATGCATGCATAATTAATGGGTCTGCGCCAGAAAGTTATTGCTTTGATTAAAGGAGAATTACACCCAGACAATAATGTACTGTCATTAAATGAAGAAAAATCAGATGAACAAACTGTGAAAATTTGAGCAAAATTGGATAATCAGTTCAAAAGTTATGAATGTTCAAAGTCATCATTTCCACCTGTGCTAGGCATCCTTGAAATGGCATGCGTATAGCTAATTAGCATAATATGCGATGTCATACATGGAGAACTCCTCATTCACTTTGTATATGGATTTATTGAAAATGGATCAATATCAGATTTCAAATGAGGAATCAACCCCGTTCTTTCTGGAATGTTTGCAGAATTGATGTGGCTATAATATATTTAACCGAAGAAGCAACATTTTGTCTACTTTTCTGGAGAAAGAGGAAAATGTGAAATTTTGTGTACAAATTGAGTACTCCATGTTGGCAGCCATTTTGTGCCTGTGCGTTTGCCAATTTAAGGAGCCCATGAGGGATGTAAATCAAAACTTTGAAAATGTATAACTTTTGAATGGATTATTCGATTTTGCTCGAATTTTCACAGTTTGTTCATCTTATTATTCTTCATTTAATGATAGCAATTTAATCTCTGAGTGTAGTTCCCCTTTAAGAACACAACAATGAGACCAACAGATTAAAAAAAAAGTTTGAAGTAAATTGTCCAACATATAAGAAAATTATGAATATTCATATTACATAACTGAATATTGAATTTCATGCAAATGTGCAAAACATTAGGCACGTATTATGACATGCGTCATGCCTCTTCTTGAGTCTATTTTTTCTTAAAGGGGAACTTTACCCAGACATTGCTGTGCGCTCAGTGGATGAAGGAAAATACAATGGTCAATCTATGAAAATTTTAGCAAGATCCGACAATCCATTCAAGAGTTATGAATTTTCAAAGTCTTGATTTAAACCCGGTCATGGGCTCCTCATATTGGCAACGTACAGGCACAAAATGGCTGCCAACACTTTGTACATAGAATTTCACATTTTCTTCCTTTTCTAAAAGAAAAGTAGACAAATTTGTACTTTTCTCTATGGTATGGTATAGACATTTTGATTCTGGATGCATTTCAGAATGAATTTTGTTGTCTACTTTTCGAGAAAAAGAAGAAAATATGAAATTCTGTGTACAAATTGAATGGAGAGTTCTCCATGTTGGCAGCCATTTTGTGCCTGTACGTTGCCAATTTAATTAAATTCATATTTATTTCATTCAAAATTAAAAACCAATTTCATGTACAAGGTAAAATATACAGATAAAATCGAATGAGGAGACAGCTAGATGCTGCAACCAAATAATACATAAGATATGAACCAAGTAACACAATATAAGAAATTTGTATATAAATGTACATATTGAAATTTTATATAAATACAAAAAAAAAGACACGGAAAAAAAAATGAAAATTAGAGAAACCCTAACAAGCCCCAAACTAACACAACATTAAACATGAAAAGATGAAAAAGCCCGAAGAATTTACGCATATTTTTGTAAGAGTAATTCTTTAAATTCTTTTTAAAAACATTCAGTGATTGATTTGATTTTAATTCTGTGGAAAGAGAATTTCAAACCTTTGGTCCATCATAAAAGATGAATTGATACCAGCATTTGTCCTGTAAAAAGGTAATTAGAAATTTAGAGGATTTCGTATTTCATAAGAAACCATTTCAGAAATCAAGTTAAAATTTTGAGTGAGAGGTAAAGGCCGTGCAACATTTTTAGATATCAAATACATTAAAATAGATGTATTAAAAACATTTAAATCATATTTAAGGAGCCCATGAGGGGTTTAAATCAAAACTTTGAACATTCATAACTTTTGATTGGATTGTTGGATTTTTGCTCAAATTTTCACAGTTTTGATCATTGTATTTTTCTTCATCCACTGAGAGTGCATCAATGTCTGGGTGAAATTTCCCTTTAAGAATCCTTACAACAAACAATACAACGTTACATTCAATAAAATTCATATTATATCAAAATAGAAAACTTGGAAGTGTCGTCTTGCGCTTTTGCTTGATATAACGCCATTTGTACACAACATATGCACAAGGGAATATATCTGTAACGAAATAGAGTAACCTTGAGGCTTGAATACCGTGTCGCATTGTTGTATGGTGTATGGCATGCTGTCGAGGATACATGTAGTTTTTATCCAGGCTTAAAACGCCGTACATTTATTGTGTGACGAGGAATGAAGTCGTGCAATTTATTCGGCTATTCCTGGATTTGACAATTTCGTTTCATTTTCTAGATCTCTTAAAAATCACCTGTTTGGAAAAGCTTGAGGAGCGAGGAAGGGTCGCGGAACCAGTACCACTGCATGCCCTGGACTCGGGCAGGGGTGCGAGAATAATTTGGTTGGAAGGAAAACCGCAACGATCAACGAGTTATGAAGTTCGCGTGTATTGAATAGACGTTGTACACATGATTTGAGTTGATTGATTAGGTGCGTGTATTGCAGAACAACAATCTTTGACAAGCAAGCGTTTATTGGTTGCATGTATGTTACAACAATAACTAGGCAGTGGAAGTAAACATACTGTTTGTGAACTTATTTGAGCTTGGAAAAAATGACAAAATTCTGAGGAACAATGCAATATTTTCACAGCTTGGAGATCCCTGGAATGACGTCTTGATGTCACCCTAGCTGCACACAAGATTTAGTTGGATCTTTTATCAATTTCAATGAAATAATATGAACTACGGAAAGAGGTCTTCCTTACCGAAGACAAGCAGAAAAATGTAAGTAGGGTATAAGTGAAAGGAATGTGCCAGGCCTCGTGATATTATGGATCTAACAAAAAACAGATT
>BQKZ01000142.1:22945-35705 GCA_036244855.1 Temnopleurus reevesii | reverse complement strand
AAAAAAAATAAGTGTGACGGATTAAAATGGATTTTTAAAAACAATAAGTCATAATAAGCTTACGGACAGGAAGTGCATGATCCATGTCATAAGCATGTGACCAATGTGTTACGTCCTACTGCATACAGTAATTTATGAATTATCACTCTTCAGTCATATTGAAATATTCATAACTTTCTTATTTCTTTTCGGATTTACTTCAATCTATTTTGATCTGTTCGTCTGATTTTTCTGCTTTTAATTAGAGCAAGAGTTTTCTAGCCCAGACCAAGTCTTTGATTCAATGTTCATAGATATCTTTATAGTGCATGTGTAACCTTTTTCATTTTCGTATCATATGTTTTCATCTGATATAGGACAGGATAGACAGCTTTGTTTGATAAGTCTTTAAACTGCACAACTGTGATGTCACACGATGTATTAAACTTTAAAATATCCCAGGGCAAAATAGCAGTGTCTTGGTATAGTGTTACATGTATACTAGACCTTGCTATTGTAATGTGTGCTTTAATGTTGAATAACGCTGAAAAAAACAACTCATGCTGTTGATAAAAGTGAAAAACACCCTCTTGAGACAGATAATACCTTAAGGCTGTTTACAGATTTTTGAGAAAAAAAAAATTGCGGAAGCTAGTGGAGGTTGTGCACGTAGTGTTATAATCGACAACACTTACATTGACACCAAAACAAGATGATTTGTTTTTAATTATACATTTCTAAGGATGTGAATTTGCTGACATATAACTTTTTCTAGTTCACATTCAGTCTCTCGAATATTGAGATGTTTGGCTTGCATGAAAATGAGCCAGCTGTAACCATCATGTAAGAAGAACTTTCTCTTGTCTTCTTTGAATGAAAAGTTCTTCTTTGAGAGAAAAGAAAGAAAGGGAAAAGTTCAGACTGGACCATTTTTAGAAGGTCTATGGGGGTGTTGTTCAAAGGTGGCAATTGATGGCAAGTTGCAGTTGATCGGAACGCGCCAATCAAAATCATTGTTTCATCCTCGTGCTGTTAAATATGCGTACCGTGCGCGAATGAAAATGTGCACTACAATTTGCAAAGTTGCAGTTGATTTTGAGCAACACCCCACTTAGATTACTATTGACCCATCTTATTTTCCAATTGTAGGTTCTTTGTAATTACTCAATATCAGGTTTAATAACAGATCTGCGACTTATCGATGTCCCAAATGTGTGAGATAAATAGGATTCAATGAAAATGTTTAAACTGTGAATGTAGGATCGTGAGACGCATGCCGTAAGTATGAGACTTGGTAGGTCTGCTAATAAGCAGAAATGTTAGTGAATTCATGATGAAAAACCTTACGTACGGTATAGCGAAACAAAACCAGTAAAGTTTCAGCTTATGTACAATACATGTAACATATAGACAGTACATGAATGTATGGTCAGCTCATATAAGGCACGCGTAATAAAAAGGCACGTATTCAAAATGCGCGTTTTATCTATGGCAAATATGCACTAGAAAAACTCTGGCTTGTCTATGTATGGGACTAAGGAAGCCTTTGCGAACATAATTTTTTGCTAATGCAGTCAAGAATTGGGCCCAAAATCGTAAGTTTTCTTTAATACCAATGATTTTATACTATTTTATATTAATATTTAGAATTTATATGACATTAGGAAGTAAAAAATATTGCAATAAAAGTTGATAACTATCGTTTATTTGATCGGCAGAGAGCAGTGTATGCCTTTAAATGTGTTCCAAAAAACCACTACAGATTGAAAGACGTCGGAAACTGTTCCTCGTAGACGATTTTTGTGCTTTTTTCTGTACAATATTCATATCTTCATAATCTTCAGAATATTCTCCTTTGTGTGATACCAGATTGTGATTGAATGATATATTTTACTACTTTTATATTTGCTCATAAATAAGGTGCGTGTCTTTATAGACTTCCATCATATACTACTGTAAAGTTTTACATGAATGTATAGCAGTACTGCAAAGTTTGTCATTGATTTGCTCGTTTGTTCCGACGACAGCAAAGCGACAAAATGAGGTCACCCAAAGATGAGCAGTTCTACACAATAGATCAATCATGAACAGTTGTGTAACAGGTTTCACGAGCATGACTGCACACCCCTATTTACCAGGGAACTTCCTAACACACACACACACACTCACTCACGCACATACACAAACTTTTCACACGCAACTCCATAGGCATGTCGTCAGGGGCTGTGTACGAACTCACTCTTTGGGTCAACTTGACACAATTCTGAGTGAACCCCAATCGTGCGCTCAATATCCGTTGTGTGTGCACTGTTACAGCTCGACGGCGCGACGGTGGAAACTCTCCACCGTGCCTATCGTGTCCCCATTCTCTATGGCCCCTTGGAACTATCCCAATTCGTTCGAAAGCTGAAAAACAAAAACAGATAAGCTGTCACTCCTTTTGCCATGCTGTTTGGAGCATACTTGGATTTTCACCTGCTATATTCTGATTTTTCAAACTACCATGTGAAATATAGGACCTTATTCTAGGATGAAGCATTTATAGTTTCTTAGCATGAGCTATCAAATGGTCATGCAATGGAAATGTCTACTTATAAATCTGCAAAGCTAAAGACACTAATTATCTCATTGCTCGATGACTGGATTTATTGTAAATTTGTTGTCAGCCCTGGAAGAAGCGCTCGGAGTAGATTGACTTCATGCCGGGATAATTAAATTTGTGTTGCATTCCCTTGGTGACGAGTGGAAGAAAAGCTGTTTATGTGTGTTCGAATTGGATTTGTACTGTTTATGTGGAAGGCCATGAGGCTCCACGAGTTTTGTTACATTTCACCATAGTTTATCGCAGTAAATGAGCATTAATATGCAAATGTGAGTATGAAGTTTTTTACTCCATTTTTGTTCATTACAGTATGGTCTTTCGTACCTCACCAGATGGAATGAGCTTGAAGTTGATTATGGATATTGATCTGTCATTAACAGCTTAGAATTTAGAATTAATTGTATGAAGTTGTTTTTTAAGTTAATTGTGACATATCAACGGTACTTTTCTGTCTGTGTACTTGTGCACCTGTAGCAACCAAGAATTCGGAATTAATCATATACTAGACTTAATTGGCTGCAAATGTGCTGGCCATGAATGCAATGATGTGCTTCATATGGTTGTGAAATTGTGTGATATGTTCCCATCGATGGTTTTATTTATAGAGCAGTTGCTTGTGTAAAAGCAAACATCCTCGGTAAAATGCTTGAAACGTGCAATGGTGCTGTTGAACAGAGGCATGTGTTGATACTACATGTATACATATGCATGATTTGCGAAACAACGCTGCCTGTAATAATTACATGAATATAGATTCATGTAAAGATTTGGAAAGGAAAATAGTCCCCCTGCCCCTCACCAGCTGACTCCCTGCCTCCCCCCCCCCAAAAAAAAAATTAAAAAAAATAGATATGATATAAAAATATATACTAAACACTGAATTGTTTTATTCTAATAATTAGAAAATTATACTGCGGATAACCAGTCAATACATGAAATGAACCTTACCAAAGGTGCTTGTTGCTAGGTCGGACAAGCTACGGTATGTTTGTTCTACATGTTATTATCATCACTATGATGTATGCAACTCACATACTGATTACTGTAGGCCTACCTGTAGGCTGTACATGTAAAGTAGTTGTCTGTCGACCGGTGAATCCATACTTTATTTTAAAGGTATATAGATTCGTAATGACCGGGATGCAGAAAGTGATGTTAAACGAGCTGATGTATTCACATGTTGCTTTACATGCCTAAATCTGTGTAGGATATTAGGAGTACATTTTTGCTCGTATTCTGTGTATTTTACGTCGAACACGTCAATCAGCCATTATTCCTACGGTGTGCTAAGTGCTTTTGCACGGGGGAGTGTCGGCATGAAATGGGCGGTGCGATCGGTGGTATTGTCTGCAGTGTGTGAGTTCGCCTTCATTTTGTATGTGAAGCATGTTGTGGAATGGAAAACGACTGCAGCATGATTTTTTATTTTGTGATGATTAAACCATTTCTAGGTAGATTTCGTTCAACAAACTATGAACATGCTCTAATTTACTATTGAAAAACTGCATTATGGTAATAATTTTACTGCAGCTCGCAAACTAGTTTAATATCTGAAGCGCCCTCCTCCCAAAACTGGTCTATCGCTTTAAGGCTGTCATACATTATGATGTTGTTATAGAAAATTATAAAATCAAGCTGTCTGACGTGTATTACTACATTCACATTGATGAAAAAATACCAAAGAATGCAAAAATCGGAGAAGTACTATCGGCACTATGAAAATGAAAATTTAATCAAGTGTACTGTACAGACACTTTATTGCTGCAGAGTGTGCTTATATAGGTCATGTTTGGAATTTCAGCTTTTCGGAGCACTAAACATTGATTTTTATTAAAAGCCTAATATTCTCACAGCTTACCTTGTATATACACCATTAAATATTTAGGTAGCATTTAGGATCTTGCAATCGATTTCTTTCTAAAAGAAAACTAAGTTATACATTGCCTTTAAAGCTATTATTAAGGAAACTTGATTATAAGCTTTCTATCACAATTTTGGCAGCTTATAATGAGGAAACTAAAGATTTTTGTCGCATTCGTGTTCATTATTTCAAGATTTTGCAATACTAAACTAGTATCATTTAGCATCACATAAATTACTAATTACCCAATCTTAAAGTGCAGAAAGGACAGAAAATGCTATTTTTATACAAAAATTTNCCCCCCCCCCCCCAGAAAAAAAAAATAAATATGATACAAAAATATATCTCAATTGTTATTCAAATCCCAATTTGAATTTAGGATTTCCATAATGCAGTCAAATACACACCTTTGTCAAATGTTTAATTAGAAAATTATTCTGCGGATAACCAGCAATCGCATGTCAATACATGAAATGAACCTTACCAAAGGTGCTTGTTGCTAGGTCGGACAAGCTACAGTATGTTTGTTCTACATGTTATTATCATCACTATGATGTATGCAACTCACATACTGATTACCTGTAGGCTGTTAAAGTAGTTGTATGTCGACTGGTGAATCCATACTTTATCTGTTTCTTCTTCTTCTTCTTCTTCTTCTTCTTCTTCCAATGTGAGTACATTCCTCTGGAAAGAGTAATATCGTATTTTGTGCGGTGCTGTGAACTGTGTGTCGTGTTGTATTAATAAAGACGTTGTCATACATTATGATGTTGTTATTAGAAAATTATAAAATCAAGCTGTCTGACGTGTATTTACTACATTCACATTGATGAAAAAATAACAAAGAATGCAAAAATCGAAGAAGTATTATCGGCACTATGAAGATGAAAATTTAATTAGGTGTACCACACTTTATTGCTGCAGAGTGTGCTTATGTAGGTCATGTTCGGATTTTTAGCTTTTTTGAGCACTAAACATTGATTTTTATTAAAAGCCTAATATTCTCACAGCTTACCTTATATATACACCATTCAATATTTAGGTAGCATTTAGGATCTGGCAATCAATTTTTTTTTCTCAAAGAAAACCAAGTTATACATTGCCTTTAAGGCTAAGGAAACTTAATTATTAGCTTTCTATCACAATGTTGGTAGCTTATAATGAGGAAACTAAAGGTTTTTATCTCATTCATTTTCATTATTTCAAGATTTTGCAATACTAAACTAGTATCATTTAGCATCACATAAATTACTAATTACCCAATCTTAAAGTGCAGAAAGGACAGAAAATGCTATTTTTATACAAAAATTTCCAACTTAGAATTCAAAATCAATATTAGTTTCTTTTTAATATTAATTATTTTCAAATTTTCCCCCACCAAGTGCGGCACTGAAATCATGATGTGGACAAACAAGCGGAAACTCAGAATCTAGTGTCATTAGTCTAAAAGATTTGCCAACTATTCTGGAATATGTGTGATGTGTATTTTCTGTAAATTCAAATCTCTTATCAGTGAATGACCGCAAGTCCATTTATCCTTGCCATTCATTTTTTAAGCTGTTGCATCATTCATGTTTACATCTTGACCTACAAGTAGAACGCAAGGAATCTCTGTCTTAATAGGCCAAACATGAATGAGTTTGACTATTAGGAAGGCTCTATTATATGAGTTTCCCAATGCTGTTATGTAGTGTAATAAAATGCATATCTTGCATAAAAATCTTCTGTAATGCCTTTGGATTTAAACTTGTAGACCTTAACTTTATCTCCATAGAATCTGTTGTGTATTCTTTGGACTATGTAGACAAAGGTTTGGAATCAAAGTCCATGTGATGTATATTACATACATGTAGCTTAGCGTGCATAACATACTTTATATGGACTCATACGTGCCATCCTTAAAGGTACAACTGTATACACTCAATTCACATTTATTTGTCAAAATAAAGATACAAAATCACAAAGTTATACAAATTACAATGTTGAATAAATATGTCGGGATCGCTTCAAAGTTAAAAACTTTTAGGTAAGCAACCACTTAAAACTATCGGTTATTACATATTTATAATTTAGAGTAGTCTAGGGTGAGATGGCATTTCAAATATTCAATTACTTTGTGAGCTACAGTGAAAATATTCATCTAGTTTGGTTTCCAGTAAGAAAATAACGGGAGTATGTTCACAGTTAGTTTGGATAAAATTGACCCAGAAATGGCTCTTTATTGTAAAACAAAAATGATGTTGTTTGTTGATTATTTTTGCAAATAAAAACACAACTCACACAAAATCAATGGGATTTTATTTGCCCAGGGTGTCGTAGCGGAAACTCCGCATGTCTTATGCAGAGAACCACGTTGTGGAAATTAAAGCAATGCCTGTACCATTTGACTGTTTAAATGTAGTTTACCTTTGTTTGTGGCATTCACTCTAAAACTGCCAAAATGCATGTATTAGCGAATTATTTCCCTGTTTTTATCACGAAGATATCTTAATGCAATTTGTGAATACTGCATCAGTGCATTTCACTTTCATATTTCACCATATCTTTCACTCGTCTATACCTTTAAAAGTAATATTATGTACTTGTCAAGAATTTTTATTTGTAAAATGAATGAGTACATCGTACTTGCAAAATAAAATATTGTGTACTTGCAAAAAACTTTAATTTGTGAAATAAGTGGTTAGGATGGTGATAGATGTTGAAAGCAATTCTCGCAATCGACGGTACACTCAAAAAATCGCAGATAGCGCTATGCCGTTTTAACTAGAATGACGACATATAAGTTGACTTACCTTCTTCCAGTTACGTATATTTGCATGTGTTTTCATTTTCTCAAAGGTTCTAGATTGAAAAATCATGTTTGTTTTGCACTGATATGTTAAATATTTCCTGATATTAACTTTCATTACACCAAGGTTTGTTTCTTTTATACAGTACCAAGTACCTTTGATAGTGCTAAATGGGGAATTATCCAAAAGGATAGGCATGGCACGTGTATTATCTTCCCAAACCTGAAGTCCCCTAGTCAACCGTAACGGATCAATTATATCAACGATATCATGAGATATCGTTTAATATCGGGTATTGTCGGTTGTGAGAATTCTCTAGAAGACCTGTGATGAGCAGGGAAATTTAACAAAGTATTTCAAAACTGTTTAAAATTCTAGAAATATTAGTCACCACTTCATTCTTCACTTTATTCAACCATGTACCTAGGAGAATAGGCCCATGATTCAACAAAGGAAGCAGCGTATGGAACAATGTAATATTTTAAGTCATGACGGAGCACATTTTATGATTATTCATTTGCTTACTCCTCTGCATCTATAGTTTATTGTGTAAATTAAATTGGCACATACTTTTTAATTTGTATTTTAAACCATTGTCTTCATGTATTTTGCAATTCAGTGAACATTAATTTTCCAGTTATTACCAAAACTAGACCCTACTATTGAACATCTGAATATGCTATGTACGGTAATCAGGATTGAAGTAAAAGTATTCATTGCATCAACACATTATACTTCATACCTGATTTCTTGATGACCTTTATCATCTGCTCCTTAAAAGAATTGCTTGTAAGCTTTCACTTCCTTTATGAATTTATTCTTGTTCAATACCTGTTTATATAGAAATGTATCTTAGATGATGGATGCTACACAATGTATGTGTTGTGCTCTGTATTAAAGACACTGTCACACATATGTTAAACAATGGTTTTAAGCAATATCGTCATCATCATAATCAACTTCATTGTCGTCAATATAATTATAATCAATGTCATCGTCTTCATCATCATCATCATCATCATCATCATCATCATCATCATCATAGTCATTATCATCATTATTATCTTAATAATGATAATAATAGATGCAATTTATAATGTGCCAAATGTCCATCCTACTGGATGCTTAATTTTTGTCATCATCATCAATATCATCATCATCATCATCATCATCATCATCATCATCATCATCATCATCATCAATTCATAAATTCGTCATTATTACAATCATCACTATCATCATCATCATCATCATCCCCCTCTTCGTCATAATCATCATGATCATCACCTTTATTGTCATCATACCGATAATCATTGTCATCATCATCATCATCATCATTATCAATTTGCCATTATTATAATCATCACTATCATCATGATTATCCTCGTCTTCGTCATCATCATCATCATCATCTTCATCACCATCATCATCATCATCATCATCATCATCATCATCATCATCATCATCATCATCATCATCCATCTCTGTTTTCCTACATTAGACTTTAGAAACATGCATATACATGTAATAGAAAATATTTACAAAAAGTGTGCTCTAGATAAATCATGTATCTTAAACCAACTGAAAATTGGTGTTTCGTCCACCAAAGTGAAATTGCTCCAATTCCTTTCAATTTACCTAATCGGCATGCGATAATTGCTTGTGATGAAGGCTTTGAGACATTTTTGTCAACTTGCGAGAAGCTCCGCTGGCACTGATTGTATTCAGGTGTTTCTTGTTCATCCTAATGAGAAAAGGGCTTGTTAGTCTGTATCTTGGGGTTACATCATCGAACGCTTATTGATTTTGTAATTTTGATTTTTATGTCATAGAGATATACTTGAATTTCAATGTCAAAGCATTCATGATAACAGCGAAATAATTTAGCAAATTCTAATTAGGTCAAAAATATTACGAAACACACGTTTTCTATGACAGAAGAAATTACAGAATGAAGAATACGCACAAAATAATTCATTTGGTGGGAAATTAGAAATGTCTGTATATTGAAATGATGCTTTAAAAAAGGCAAGGTTTATTTACATGTATAGGTTCCCATTATTGTCTGAATAGCCAATAAATTGCTATTTTAGCCTGCAATTCCAATGGATTAGCTCTTGTGCAAGTCTGACAGCCAATCACAGAACAGTATTTTGTTTGGTTTATAGCTTCTGTCATTCATGCATTTTCTGACGTACACGTATGCTTGTCAACACGGATTATAATATTTCTGTGTTATCCGCCATTTTTGTGATTTTGCAGTACTTCCAAGCAACTGTTCATCAGGGATTACATTTTTCAGACTCTGTCAATGTACATTTTTTCAAAGAAAACATTTTTTGTTGTTAAAAGAATGTCTTTCCAGATAGTTTCCAGATTTTTAAATTCACTCTCAATGATCCATACCCCTGGTTCGATCTTATAAACTCTTAAAAATTAGCTCCTTGTATGGCATGCATGGCTTCAGTGGCATATGCAATACATCTGTAGATGCATAAATTGGTTTAGGCCATTGACGTTTGCATTTCAATTCTCCCTCTCGCATAAAGCTCTCCGAATCTGAACGCACACGGCGCACTAGGTATTTTGGCCCAGATTCTTGGCACAGGTACTTCCGGTAAGATTCACACGTTTTCAAAAGTGTATTGATTTCTACGGTAAACTTCGTCAGCGGCTTGCTGTAGATTTGTCATGTCAAATGAACCGTGATATCATCATATTTTTTAATGGTTTAGATAAAAAGAGAAAACCACTTGAGAAACTGTGGAGGTGATCGAAAAGGATGTTCCAGGGCAGTGTTAAGTTCACCGAGTGACAAACAACTTTGAAAACAACATTTAGACTCCGGTCAGACATATGACGTTAAAACACTTGAATGGATAACAGCAGGTCTGAATGGGACAAGCGGTCACCAAAGTCGACTTCTGAACTGGTTTGGAAATCCAATTCGCGCGGGAGATTTCCAGTCGGTATTTTTGAATGCTCGAGACTTGTGTAGCAGCCTTTTAGTTTAACCTTCATGTGACTTCAAGTGCTCACAAGAGTTATTTGTGCAGTCAATGATAGAGCAAAGTGGGGGTAGCGGGAAGAACGGGATCAGCGTCTATGCATTGCCTAGCAACAGAACCACTTTGTTTGAAGTGGCCATGGTGAGCCTGTGGATCTGGACAGGACCCAACAGACCTTCTGCACAGGTTTGGGAAACTAGTTCAGTCTATTAAAGGGGATGTTGTTCAAAAGTTGCAATTGATCGCATGTTGCAGTTGATGGGAACTCGCCAATGAAAATCATTGTTTCATGCATGTCTTGTTGGAATGCATGCAATTTGCAACTGATTTGCGTTCAATTGCAACTTTTAAACAACACCCCTCAGCTGCTTTCTAAAACTAGGTTTGAATGGGGTCTAAGAATGACTGTTATTACACTGATTAATAGAATTACACTACATACTTCCATCTTAAAGTCATTCTTAACTTTTGGAAACTAGTTCAGTGGAAGCCGCTTTTGAAAACTAGGTTTGAACTGGGGTCTATGAATAACTGGTATTGGTTCTTACACTGAATAATAGAATAATACACTTACGGGTTGTATTAACGCACTCCCATCTTACATTCATTTTTAACTTTACAAAAGACTTTGTGAAACACCACCCAGCATTTACAAAGTGTACTTTCGATTGTTCGTGTTTATTTATCGCCCAACTATTCTTTGATTCCTTGCTTTAAGGATAGTAGGCCTTTTATGATGCAAGAAGTATTGATCAAGCAAAGAAACCACTAATGTGCTTTCTAAAGCTCCTTTCTACTTTTCATAAGGGGAATTTCCCTTCTTAATCCAACCACAGAAATAGAGCAAGGACCCAACCATGCTCGAGTTTACCAAGCCTGCAATCTTTTTAGGGCAAAGCCAATTTTGTACAGGGCACTGTTTTGGACTTTATAGCACACTCACAAATGAAAAAAACACCCAAAATCATGATTTGGAGGTTCAAACTTCCTCCTACAGCTTTATGAAATAAAAAATCCAGGTCTGGATGCAGATTTTCAATTAAGGAATTCTTATTTGGTGCTGTCAATCATGTGTCTAGATTGAAAGACTGGCGCCACACCCAAATCACCATTTCAATACTTTTACCATGGAACGAGATCCATGGTTTCACGTACTACCTTCCCAAGGTTTCACATGCAAGTTTTCATTTGACGGAAACTGTATTGTGTGGTCGTTTCTCCTTATGACGTAAGTTTTGCCAAAATGTCTCTTTAAACAATTTGCCTTGATTTTGGGTCTGTGCATGAAGACTAAACAACCTTGGTCAACAATACTAATGGGTCAATCGACCTTTGGGCTGATATTTAGGCCAATATTTACCAAAAGGTCTTTTCAAATTCCTATGCCTGGCGGACATGACATGGCGCGAGCTCACGTGAGCCTTGCATGATGTGCGATGAATCAACATTGTTGGTTTCCACTATGGGACAAGACCCTGTTCACATGTGTCAAACTGATTGATCTTTTGGATAGGAACCAGTCCAGTTGAGTGAGTTCGGCAAAAGAAAAAAAATTGGTTGCCCTCAACTGGGGACCCTCTGAAATTGGCCCAGCCTGATTTGCTTGTTTACATAAAATATTCTTTTGCTTTCCAAATTGAAAAAGCACAGTGAAATTATAGACAAACATGTTAAATACAAACTGACATGGAAATCTCAGATGTATTTTGGATTTTCTTTCCCTTCTATATGATATTTTTAATCACAGCCTGTCAAATGAAAGTAATTGGATATTTTTATTCTGAGCAAGCGGTGCTTTGTTTTAAAAAAAATGACATTTTAGGGCAACCCATCATTTTTTCCCTTTTTGCATTATGTTATTTATTACTAGAAAGTTGGGATCAATTAGAGGTTGCAGTTGACCAATCAAAATAATTCTTTAATGTGCATAATATTAGAAGCACAGACTTTGCTTGAATGAAATTATTTTCAATCTGCAACTGATGTGCTCTGTGGTTTTCATAGCAACTTTTGAGGTATACTCCCTTTAATGCCACAGACGACTAGTTTGCAAACACAGACCGTGTCAAATTCATTACGCACCTTTAAGGAATTTATCAAAATTAAGTACTATATATTTTTTTAAAATTCTATCAATATTTACCAAAAGTAAAGAGACCAACATTTGATGCAACCCATGAGCCCTGTTGTGACACACCAACTGAATAAAAGTACAGTCAAACCTGCTTCAGAATCCACCTGTATAGAGAGACCACCTGTTTGTAAGGACCAACTTTCGTGACTCCCTAGAATGCAATTTACACGTAGATAAATCTGTCTATAGAGACAGACCACTTGCTGTTTAAGACAACAGCACTTTTTCCGTCACCCTTGGCTGGTCTTTATAGACAGGTTTTGACTGTAACTACTGTACATTAGGCCCCGGTCACATAGGACCCCGGAAGCAACAAGACTCACTCCGACTCATTGTTCTTGGGCAGTTAACTGTGAATTAACAAAGAGTCGGGGGGGGGGGGGGGGG
>BQKZ01000142.1:0-13052 GCA_036244855.1 Temnopleurus reevesii | reverse complement strand
AAGCATGGGTGCATGCATGACGTCTGTAGGTGCATTCCAAAATAGACGACTCATGATTAGTATCTTTCAAATCAGTCATTTTATAAGCATTCGAACGTTGCCCTAGTGAGATAATGTGCATGTCACGAGCATAGAATGATAATCCATTAGCGAGAAATGCAAACAGAAATTAACCACCGCATGATCAATTTTGCAAATCAAGTTGAGAAAAATGCAAACAAAAATAGAACACCACCACATAATCAATTATGTCAAAATGGAGATCAATACAGACTCATTTGTATTCATGCCATTCACAACTGTGTATTGAAAAAGTTTTGCAAAATCGAAAAATACTGCCTCGATTTGTTATAATTAACTTTTCAGGTTGTTTTCTTTGCAATTACATCATCATACTACTGCCAAATTTAGTATGAAAAAAGGTTGAGTAGTCTGGCAGTTGATTTGCTGCAAAATTATGCAAGCAATTCCTTCAAAAAGCAATTTAGATGTAAAGGAGAACCCGCCCCTGGCATTATCATGCTGTACGTGAATAAAAAAAAAAAAAGATGAGATAAATTGTGAGAGTTTGAGCAAAATCTGATAATCCATTTAAAAATTATGAGTTTTCGAAGTGTCAATAATATCTTGTGATATTGATCCTTGAGTTGGCCACATTGACAAAACTTGTGATTTATTAGTAGACAAGTCTTCTTTAATTCAGGGGCAACCCAAAATTTTAATCATGAATACCATTAATCACACTTATCAATGTTTCCCGCCCTCTCACTTTATCACATCCGCAGATATGGTGATGAAATCGGAGAAGAACGCCATCAACGAAAACTGGAAACCGTCCTTCCTGTCTGACGACGAATTTAGCCAGCTGATGCTGGAAGCGCTCGATGGTTTTATGATCGTGTTCTCCCAGCAAGGCCACATCCTCTACACCTCGGACAGTGTCATCTCCTTACTAAGACATTTACCCGTAAGTATCATGGCCGTTAGCAACCAGACATCGTTAAGTTGACAAATAAGCGTGGAAGTCGAGATTCTATTTTTGTTCATTGCCATCGCATTTAGGAAACAAAATATTTTTTAGTTATTTGTGTATTTTTTCAGTGATGGATATTTTTACTTGAGGGAAAGTTGTATTGATAGCATAGCCTGTTAAGGTTGCACTCCTGTAAATACAGTTATCACCCCCAAAGTGTATCACACATGACGTAATGTTTGTGGAAATGTTTTCAATGAAATACATACTGCTACCTTTAGGGCGTATCATTGATGTAAAAATGTTTGCGGAAATGTTTTCAATAATTACATACTGCTACCTTTAGCGTGTATTACTGATGACATAATGTTTGTGGAAATGTTTTCAATGAAATACAGAATGCTACCTTTAGAGTATGTCACAAATGACATAATGTTTTTGGAAATGTTTTCAATAAAATACAGAATGCTACTTTTAGAGCGTATCACAAATGACATTATGTTTGTGGAAATGTTTTCAATGAAATACGAATGCTACCTTTAGAGCGTATCGAAGATGATGTAATGTTTGCATAAATGTTTGGAACAAATATTTATGTTTAATCAAGCTTACATGTTAGCATAATATTCCTTGTATTTCATAAAAACGCATTTAAAATTACTTTATTTGAGCTCTCTTTGATGTCAAATATTTTTTAGATCGTATCAGATTCTATAAATAGTTCAATAATGGTCTCAACATTTTGCATTGAATGAGGCTTCCATAAACTTTTTTGCTAGTTTTTACTTGAGGTGTTTTTGTATGTGATCGAGCCAAAGTATTTTACTTCATATTCCTCAAGATTTTGATAAATCTGTATATCTACAAAGAAAAACATTAGTTTTTCTGAATAATCAACACTGAATTTACACAAAATTGTCATTGTTGGTATATAATAACAGTTTATATACAGGAGTAAGACCACAAATTACAGTCCTTAATGTTATTTGAATTCATGTAATGTTATTTGTATGTCTGTTCGATATATACCATTTTGCCTACAGCAATTTAAAATTGTAAATTGTCCCACTTTTACCAGGTGTGTTTATTATGCTAATGTACTTTCTACTCATCGAGTATTCTATGTTTAGATAACGATCTGTTCTCTAAATAGAAATGAATTCCTTTCATAATACTTCCCATTTGACAATCTAGTTATTAGGAATTTTGACGTCATTCCAGTTGGTTATGCATACATGTATAACACAGATCTTACAATTCCATAGTTTTGAATACCTGAATACGTTAATACTCATGGGAGTTCAGGGGCTGGATCTCATTGAAAAGGCCGCCTAAACAGATGCTTGTGGGAGCATCTCTGTGAAGTGGTTCTGAAGCTTGCCTTTCAACCAGAGAATCATGGTATGAAACCCACCAATGGTGTTAATTTCCTTAAGCAAGAATTAAAAATGTATTTTTACAGTTTGAGGGACAGTGGGTTGAAAAAATGTGTTGTTTTTATGCATTTTTCAACACATTGTATGTGGGACAAATTGGATTTAGAAGGTGAAGAAAAGTACAAAATTTTCATTTATTCCTCCATATATGTCCCTCCTGTTTGCATGATAATGCATAGTACAAGAATGACCCTGCAAGGATGACAATTCATTGGGAGGAGGAAGGGGGTTAAAGCGATAGACCAGTTTTGGGAGGAGGGCGCTTCAGATATTTAACTAATTTGTGAGATGCAGTAAAGTTATTATCATAATGCAGTTTTTCATTAGTAAATTAGAGCATGTTCATAGTTTGTTTGAATGAAATCGACCTAGAAATGGC
This sequence comes from Temnopleurus reevesii, assembly GCA_036244855.1. Taxonomy (NCBI): domain Eukaryota; kingdom Metazoa; phylum Echinodermata; class Echinoidea; order Temnopleuroida; family Temnopleuridae; genus Temnopleurus; species Temnopleurus reevesii. The sequence goes on along the minus strand of BQKZ01000142.1, from coordinate 10,264 downwards.
TCTATTATCGCATAACAAAAAATTATGCTGCGGACATTCCCCCTACACAACGTGCTTCACGTACAAAATGAATGCTAACTCACACACCGCAGACAATACCACCGATTGCACCGCCCAATCTATACCTATAACATTTATTTACATATATATGTAACAACAATTAGTAAGATGGTCTTTTCATCTAATAAATATCAACGGTTTCACTCGTTGATCCCGCTAAGTTATGCAGATTTTGTGCAAAACTTTATTGCAATGTCCATCTTGCCTGCCCTAGCAAAAATATAATCCAGAACTACCCATCCGATATGAACTTTTCTCCTCAATAATATAATGATGCTCTCACCTATATGTTTTTATTAGTTCTTCAGACATCAATTTTCCCTACTTCTATTTGAGAAAAGTAGGCTGTTTGATTTCACCACTTTAGAAATATGCATATTCGTCTCTTGATAAATGACACTTGCAAGAACTGGGCTATGTTTCATCAAGTCATTCTTAAAGTTATGCACAACTTTAAGAAAGACGGGAGTACGTTAACAAGTGTTATACGTGTAAGATTCTCTCTCATTCAGCATAAGAACTGATAACAGTCGTGCATAAGGTTGTTCTTAAAGTATTTTATTGGTGAAACACCGCCCTGGTGTGGGGTTGCAATGAATTTTGTTGCTCGCAACAAGCAACCCTTCCCAATGTAACATTTAATCAGAGACGGTTCTTATCATTCAGTACAAATAGTACAAAATAATTTCACTAGTCAACATGTACTATCTTCATTGTTCACATTAAAATTTATATAAAACTTTACACGAGTGTCCATCTTGCCTGTACGGGCCAAAATATAATTCAGAACTTTTCTCCTCACCGACATATGATGCTCTCAATTACTCTATTAGTTCTTCGGACATCAATTTTCCCTACTTTTGTTTGAGAAAAGTGGGCTGTTTGATTTCCCCACTTTATAAACCTCCATGTAGTCATCTCTTGACAGATGACACTTGCAAGAACTGGAGCAGCTCTTTAGGGTTTTGGGTCTCAGAAGAGGAACTACTTCTCAATGAAACAGATTTTTTTTCTTCATTTGAACTGGAATTCAACTTTGATGCTAGCTTGCTCCGAGCTCCCAGGGCTTGATGATAAAATATGATGAAAGAACTGTTAAAGTTTTGACAATATGTCACTTAGTCTGCTAAAAGAATGATGAGTTTTTAAAGTTTCGGTAATGGCAATTCTATAAATCAGCAGGCATCTGTGTTATTATATGTGCCAGTCTCTATTCATGTTATTTGCTATATTTCACATTTTATGTTGTATGAATAAAATATATGTTACTTTTGGTCTTTAATTTGAATGCAACATGAGCACATAGCTGCAAGTACTTATTTTGGAAACATTTATATGTAGATTCTTCATTGGAAGTTTGATGTTGATCCACATTTTGCTAAAGATATATGTAGTATCTTTATTCACCACAAACAAATTATGCATGAATATAAAACAAGGGCACCTATTTAATTAATATGATATTCACAAAGTGAACAGGAATTTTCCAATTTGATAGCACAGATGCTGGCAACTTTGCCAACTCAGAAGTCAGCATAATTTGGATTACTGAAACGTTGGAAAATCATAGCTCCTGAACGCATTGATCAGATAATGCGCATCCTTTTCCAGTTCATTCTTTTTATTCCTCTCCGTTTCCCTGGAAGTAAACTGATCTGTCGGGTAAATTCTTCTTCAGATTTAAAGGGGAATTCTATCCATATATTTTACCACCAGTATTTTGATAATAGAATAATAATTTGAACAGCATGTTACAAAAGGAATAACCAAAGTTGGTTCAGGAATAAGGAGGTTACACTCATTTACATATTTGCAGTTGATCAGACGTGTCATGATTTGCAAGCCTTTATTCTGTGTTTGTAAATCGTTGGAAAAATATTTCCTTTGGTAACGTATTAATGCACTCTTTGCATAGAGATAATTTATCATAAGCTCATTCATATGGTACTTTACATACATTGAATTTCACATTGGCTTCAAAGAAATTTATCTTGGGGATGAATTATTGAAGAAAGTATTTACAGTCAAACCTGTCTACAGAGGCCACCCCAAGGGAAACAGAAAAAGTGGCCACTGTAGACAGGTGGCCTCTATAGACAGGTTCTATAACGTGTATTTTCACCAGGAGGGAATCAATTCAAGTGGCCACTACAGACAGGTGGTCACTATAGACAGTGGTCACTATAGACAGGTTTGACTGTATTTATTTATTTACTTATCTTTCTTCAATGCATACATGGTACAGTCAGTTATCAAATGATCAGATGATCAGATGTTTCACGATGTGCAAACTTACGCTTTGCATTTGCACATCCCGAGACAAGTGATCAATTCTGTATAATTAAATTTCAAATTTTCCAACTTTTTCCTCAAAAGTCGTATCTTTTCTATACTGTTGGGAAACACATGTGTAGAAAGTCATTTTCCTCAACATACAGATAATACTACCCAAGGATATAGAACATCTGTAACTCTTGAGAAAACAGGGAAAATGAAAGTTTATGTACGAAATGGAGAAATGATCATATGTCAGCTCATCTTTCGCCAAATGTTGCCCAGTTAGAGAGCAAAGAGTGATAAATTACGAGAAAATATAAACAAGTGTAATTTACTGATTCCTCAACCAATATGATCATCGTCTAAACTGATCAAATTATCCTCCTTTTCTTGAAAGTGTAAAATAACTGGGGTAAACTTTCCCCGAATGCATAATTTCTCTCAAGAAGATCGAAACCCATTATGATCGATGGTGATCCTATTAAAGCAATAGCTTTGCGGGCCCTGAGAGCTTTTAAATAATGATTGTGTTGATCAAAGAATCTTGACTCTCTAGCTAATGGCTACTGGCAAAGTTGCTAGGGTTGTCCAGGAGTATACAATGTATATATGTTTGCATATTTTATGAACCAATTTGGATTTTCCTTTGAAATTGGTTTGAAATGAAAATGAAAAATCAGCCGTAAGTTGTTGCTTATCAATCATCTTTTGTTCTAAAAGGTTCAATCAAAATCATCCTAGTTGTAAAAACAAAGGACATTCTGAAAGATTTGATAACTAAACTCATAATGAGTTGTTAGGAGAAAGGACATTTGAAAAATTAATGCACAGATTTGTGAATTACAGATCATATAGTTTCCCTGCTTTTTTTACAAAGCTTGTTTGGAAATATAATAGGTTCATTTGGTAATGAAAATTTTGTTTTGCATTTCTTTTTCCTTTTTTTCTTTCTTTTCTTATAGAAAGAAATAAAATAGATTGATTGATCAATGAAAAATATTGTTATATCTCCTTTTCTTATACGGTCAGATCTGTTTTATCAGCCACCTGTAAAGTGGCCACTTTAATTAAACAGACAAAAAATGTGTTTAATAGAACCTGTCTATAGAGGTCACCTTCCTATAGCAGCCATTTTATCTGTCTCCCTTTGGTTGCCACTATAGACAGGTTTGACTTTATATGTATGTTTCTTATGCTTTTCATGTATTAGTTTTCATAATTATTGTTTTTCATTTTGTTACTGCATACAGAAAGACCTAGAGTCCTGTACGATATACAAACTCATCCACGAATATAATAGCCCCAAGATGTTCAAGATTCTCTTGCAAAAATATAAGATAAAATAGGCTGATTGTTAAATGACAAATATTTTGTCTCCTTTTTCTTTATATGTAGTATAAATCTTTGTTAATTGTTTTTAAACTCTTTTTTCTCAAATACAGAAAGACCTAGAATCCTGTACTATATACGAACTCATCCACGAAGATGACAGGCCCGAGATGTTCAAGATTCTCTCGCGAGCAGACTCGTCCAATGGCACCCCTGACGTCCTCGGACAGAGATTCTCCTTTACGTGTCACATGAGAAGAGGAACGTTAGAGCCGGATAAGCCTGCAGAGTACGAGCCAATCAGATTCAACGGTAGCTTCACACTTCTCAAGACAAGCCAAGGTATTTTGAAAAGTTCTGCCGCTAAACACTCATTTGGTTTTGTTCTTATCTTTGCACCTCTGTTGGGATTGCTCTTTGGTGTGTAATCTCGGGGAATACACACAATAGACAGAGCCAAATTATTTTTAAAAAGGTCTTCTGTTAAATCGATTGGCCTGGGTTGTGTTTCATAAAGCTGTGCGTAGACCTACACTTGACTCTGTGAACGACTGGTGATCCTTTCTTGGGTGCGATTCAGCACCAGTGGTTTTTGTTGAGTGAGAGAAGTGATCACCAGTTCTTTGTACAGTTGTGCGTATTTATATGAACAATTTCATGAAACACAACCCTGGTATTGTTAAAAATTTAATTACCCCGCTGCTGGTTATTACCACTTCATAAAACAAATAATGCACACTAGTTTATCTGGTGTTTGTAAAATTATCCATCCTCTCCTACTGTTGAATAGTCGAAAAATACACTCTTTTAAACGCCTCGTGTGTTTTTAGTAGTCAGTCCAAAAAATAGTTAGGCAAAAAAATCAATTGTTTTTTCAATTCAATTTCAATTTATTTCATTCAGATAAAAAGGTACATACATATAGGGTAAAAATATATGAAATTTAAAAGAATGAGGAGACAGCTTGGAAGATAAGCGTCTTATTAGCTGCTGCCACCAGATATACAGAACATACAATATACAATATCAAAACAAAAAACAAAGATGAATAATATATGTATAGTAGTGGTAAGAAAAAAAAAGTTATATCGATAATTGAATACAAACAAGTGAACATCTAAGATGACCCTACAAACCCTAGACAAACATGACAAAACTGAAGACTGAAATGCCTGATGAAAAATTCATACATAGTTTAGTAAAAGAAGTTTCTTTAAGTTATTTTTTAAATACATTTAAAGATGGACTTGTTTTTAATTCTTTAGGTAAGTCATTCCAAACTTTTGGTCCTTTATAAAAAATTGAATATAGGCGAGCATTGGTTTTGAAGAAAGGTAAATAAAAATTAAGTGGATTTCTCATTTCGTAAGATGATATTTCAGAAACCAATTTAAATTTTTGAATGAGAGGTAGAGGTACAGCATTTTTGGATATTAAATACATTAAAGTACCAATATTACAGATATTCAAGTCATATATATTCAACAAATTTAATTGTTTAAATATAGGCGATGTACAGGAAACTAGCATGAAAGACAATATGAACTGGGTTTTTTTTGCAAGCGAAATAGCCTTAGCATTGAATAATTAGGAGTGGACGCCCAAGATATATATATAAGGTGTGGGGTTATTTTAGCTTATTATTGTTTGGTTGTCTAAGAATACCATCTGACTGAGTAGATTTTTGTTTTGAATGTCGGCTCCTGTCAACATAAAGTAGTCAGAATTTTCATCACATAATCTATAGGGTCACCACTTTTGCCAATTGCACTTGATTAGTAGATATCATGATTTATGGATGACATTTGCTATCCGGGCAGTGATGATTTTGTTGTCCAGCCAGTGGGGTCAGAAGGAAAAAAGAAAGATCTTCAAAAGAAAAGAAAGAAAAGAAAGGGGAGAAAATCTTCACAAAGGTCCCCCAACATTGAAAAGCAAAGAAAAGAAATGGGAGAAAAAAAACTTCAGAAAGGTTCCCAAAAATGACATGTAGATGTGCGCACAGTTTTATGGAACACAACCCTGGTATTGTTTTGAAATTGTTAAAAATTTAATTGGCCTGCTGCTGGTTAACCACTTCGTAAAACAAATAATGCACACTAGTTTATCTGGTGTTTGTAAAATTATCCATCCTCTCCTACTGTTGAATAGTCGAAAAATACACTCTTTTAAATGCCTCGTGTGTTTTTAGTAGTCAGGCAAAAAAAATAGTTAAGTAAAAAAAATCAATTGTTTGGTTGTCTAAGAATACCATTTTTGAAAAACATTTCAGATTTCAATTAAAATAAAAGACTGAGTAGAGATTTCTTTTGAATGTCGGCTCCTGTCAACATAAAGTAGTCAGAAATTTCATCACATAATCTATAGCATCATAACTTTTGCCAATTGCACTTGATTAATGGGTATCATGATTTATGGATGACACTTATTATCAGGGGCTGGCAACGATGATTTTGTTGTCCAGTCGGTGAACTCGGAAGGAAAAAAGAAAGGTCTCACTTCCCACTGACAAGCAAAATAAAAGAAATGAAAGAAAAAATATCCAGAAAGTTCCCATAAATGACAAGCAAAATAAAAGAAAGGGGAGAAAAAAATCTTCAGAAAGTACCCTAGAAATTACTAGCAAAGGAAAAGAAAGAGGAGAAAAAAATCTTCAGAAGGTACCCTAGAAATTACAAGCAAAGGAAAAGAAAGAGGTGACAAAAATTCTTCAGAAAGGTCCCCCAGTGTGACTAGCAAAAGAAAAGATAGCGAAGAAAAAATCTTCAGAAAGGACCCCAAAAATGACAAGCAAAGGAAAAGAAAGAGGAGAAAGAAAAAATCTTCAGAAAGGATCAAAAAAATGACAAGCAAAGGAAGAGAAAGGGGAGAAAGAAAAAATCTTCAGAAAGGACCCCAAAATGACAAGCCAAAAAAGGGAGAAAAGATCTTTAGAAAGGATCCCAAAGATGAACAATTATTTTTGGGATTGGTGATGGGTGAAAGACAACACAAAAAAGCGGTGGGGAATTCAGCTGCCTGTATTAGATCTGCTTGCGTTATCCATCCAGCTTTGTTATAAACTGGCTTTAATATTGAGAAAAATAAGACATCATAATTCCTCAAGGTTAAGCAAGACGTGCTATTTATGTCTCGCACGTGTCTTGCAAACAGAAATTTAGAAAGCTTTTGTAGGTCACAGGCAAAAAAAAATAGTTTCCATTAGATGATGAATATTTGTCTGAAGGACAGACCTATGCAATACTCTTTTTGTAAAATCATTGTTTGACATCTTTCCTTTTAGAGGCAAAACTAAGAATTCTTTGGTTGCCCTTAACCGACAGACCCTCTGAAAATGGCCAACCTATTTTTTTTTTTTTTTTTACTCTTTACTCAAATTACTCAAATTAAAAAGAATCATAGTATATATTATAAATAAACATGTGAAGTACAACCTGAAAAGGTCATTTTCAGATGTTCTTAGGATTTTCACTCCATTGTTCAAAAGGTCCAATTAATCGCAAATCAACTGCAAATCAGTTGCAGATTGTAAAGTGCAGATATACATCCGTATATGATACGCTCTTCTAGCAAGATGCATATGAAACAATGATTTTGATTGACGCGTTCCGATCAACGACAACTTGTTTTCACTCGCAACCTTTTAACAACACCTCCTACGGGGGACCGGGGTGTTGTTCAAAATCAACTGCAACTTTGCAAATTGTAACACGCTTTTTTATTCATGCATGGTGTGCGCATTTAACAAGACGTGCATGAAACATATAATTTTGATTGGCACGTTCCGATCAACTGCAGCTTGCGATCAATTGCAAATTTTGAACAACACCCCCTTAGTCTTATTTCCATAGGAAATGTGATTCAAATTTTAAATTTTGTTTAATGATTAAAAAAAGGCATTGGAGGACAACCAAGCAATATTTCTTGGCCTTATGGAACCAACTTTGACTGAAAAAATTAAGGAATTTGCTTTTAAGTAGGCAGCAACGATATCATACTGTGCTAAATCATGTTTTTTTTCTCCATCCGCAGCTGCCTTCACGGACATGGTAACTACTCCCAGGTACTGCTTCGTTGCGACGGTTAGACTGCTCTCGACGCAGCTCAGTCGGGAGATGGCTACGTTCACCGAGAAAGGGAATGAATTCACGTCGCGGCACAGTCTCGACTGGAAATTCTTGTTCTTAGATCACAGGTAATATTAAAAATAATGATATTTATTTTCTTGATAAATATTTTTCATCAGAATTAAGATCTTTGTTTAGGAATAGAGGTTGAAATAGTAAGAATGAGGCACTGGGAGCTGCCATGCTGAAGATGTATTTAACATCATTTAACGATGAATGCATGGGCTAGAAGATTTTTTGTTATGACGTACTGATGCTACTTCAGTTTCATTGAGATTCATTTTTTTTTTTTTGGTAGATATATTTTATACGCAATGTACCGTATTCATCGCCGTATAGGCCGCACATTATTTTATAAAGATGAAACGGTAAAGTCGGGATGCGGCCTATCCGCCGACACAAGCAAAACTGCTTCCCAAACTCAAGTTTTAACAAACACAATTATGTACACATGGGGCTATAAAGAAGCACCAAAGCACACTTTGTTTTTGTACTCTTCCAACTGGTCATGCAGAATCTTTAACCTGTTATTGAGATTACAAAATCTATGCAGTGTTCCACCAATATAAGAAAGGCATTAAGAACAACTTCAGGAACAATCGGTCTCGGTTCTTGCGTCAAAAACACATAATATCATGGATCATTGAGTTAAAGAACAGATACGAGTCGTTCTTGAAGTCTTTCGTAACTTGGTAAGATACCACCCTGAATTGTAGTAGGTATGGCATTGTGGAAGCAATGTCGCCTTGGTGTTCAGGCTTGCAAAAGGCTTCCCTAGATTGGAAGGTTATGGGTTCAAATCTAATCCATACCATCATCTCTTTTCACTTATGCGAATGAGTACCTGGAAGGAAAAGACTATTTGAATGCTTTATAGCGTTATTATGGTCATGTCAGCCATGATTCAGCGGGAAAACTCCCAGAAGTATTACAGCGGTTATAAAATATTTTTTTGTTTTTTATTGCTTTCAGAGCACCTCCAATCATAGGCTATCTTCCGTTTGAAGTGCTTGGGACATCAGTATATGAATATTACCAGCAAGATGACTTGGACAAACTGGGCAGATGTCACGAAGCACGTAAGTGTTTATTCTAACCCACAATCATGATAATGGTCAACAATGATGATAAGTACTGATGATANATATGAATATTACCAGCAAGATGACTTGGACAAACTAGGCAGATGTCACGAAGCATGTAAGTGTTTATTCTAACCCACAATCATGATAATGGTCAACAATGATGATAAGTACTGATGATAATGGTGGTAATAGTGATGACGGTGATGATGGTGCTGATGGTGTTGCGAATGATGATGACAATGATGATGATGATGATGATGATGATAAAGACGATAATGATGACCATGACCATGACGTTGATGATGGTGACACTGGTGGTGGAGGTGGTTATTATTATGACTCTGATGATATTGATGATGATGACGATGACATCGACGACGATGATGATGGCGATGAAGATGTTGACCAGTCACAATGCCTGAGCGGCCAACGGACATGTAACAGGTGTATGCCTAGCGTAATTGAAATTATTTGATGGTCCCTATGCGCAGGAGGTGCAAACAAGTGGCTGATGCTTGTGTATGCGTTCATTGGGTGCAATGTCAGCCAAGCATCATCCCTTCATCTTTCTGCGCACAAAGACCGTCAAATAAATTCAATTAACGCTAGGCCTATGATGGCTATTACCGTAAATGTTTGACCATGCCTCACGCAACGTGGAGATAATCTGAAAAAGTTTATTGCTACAGTAATTGCTATCCAGGCAAGCCTTTGTTGATGGATTTTTCATGAACTTCAGTTCCATGCAATAAACAGTCTGTGATATATCATTAATTCCTTTGCAGCATCTCATCAATGATGCACATTTTGTTCCATGTGGATTGTTCCCACTGGAAAACTTTAATTGAGATTAATCTTGAATAAAAAAATCCAGGTTCATTGTATGAACTAGAACATCTAGATGAAGATCAATTGAACTGTTCCACTGCTTGCCTCAGTCATTTCACATGCATTATAGATTAATTATGCCATTGCCACTGTAAGATAGTGCCGGAGGCATCATGTTCTCAGGTTGTCTATGTGTGCGTCCCTCCATCCGAAATTCGAACTCGCGGTAACTTCAAAACCGTTGAATGGGTTTTTACAAAACCTAGCTCATGTAGGTATGTGAGGTATGTAAGCATATGAAGATTAACTGAGTAGATTTTGGCTTCAGGGGGGGGTCAAAGATCAAAGGTTACAGGTCAAAAATACTTCCAGAAAAATCACCCAAAATAAGCCAATTTGTTACGGTAATAACTTCAGAACAATTGAACTAGTTTTTCTCAAACCTGGCTCAATAAGCACGTAAAAAATAAAGAGATTTTGACATCAGGGGGTTACAGTGCCCACATAATTCACCCCTAAATGTTTCTGACAGCACAGTGTTAGCATGGAGAAAAACTC
>BQKZ01000141.1:200142-213195 GCA_036244855.1 Temnopleurus reevesii | reverse complement strand
AAGTCGACTTGGCAAGATAAATTATATCGCCATGTCGACTTATAAACGTTATTAAGTCGACATGGTTAGATAAATATCTTTACAAGTCGACAAAATATGGATATTAAGTCGACTTGTCAAGATAAAATATCTCGACAAGTCTCCAAGTCGATGGCACTTAGAAGCTTCCGTACGTTTGGGTGCAAAAGATTGTATCTCAAAACAAACGATGCGTCGCGTATTACCATGGGCAACCCCAAAAAAGCGACAGCCCATCAAATTGAGATAACTTAGAAGTGAACTCTGTTCTAGTGCGACAATGTTAGTGCCTCGTTATGAGGAATGTCTACGCATTGATATTCTAAACAAATTATCTTCGGTTTAACTTAAAACCATCACGGGACACCATCCTGAAAAAGAAGATCAATTTACAAGAGTTAGTCTCAAATTTCTTTCAAGAATCTAATCCTAAAACGATTCCTCTCTATTTATCCTCTTAGTCGCCACACACGCTTTATCTTCCATGTTTATAGCAACGAAGCATTAATCTTACATAAAGACATGTAAAAGAGCTCTTGAGACAGGTTGGTTGCCCGATTTATCTAAATATTGTACTTGAAGATGACGCGCACTTGACATTAAAGTCATAATTTTCATTATTTCGTAAGTCGGCTGATGATCGTACGATGTGTTGAGTTGACTGAAAGGTCTCAATATTTGGTAAATTTCTGCTTTCTTCTTTCACCTTTCGCAAAATAAGAGGTGTTTTATGGTCAAGCACTTGGAATATTAGAAAGACTGGTATGCATGTTGTTCGGCAGTTCGGTAACCCAAACTTGAATGGAACCATTAAATTTATTGATCTTCCCTTTTTCCCAAAAATAACATTGAAAGGGGTTACGGAGCATTGACAGAGTGTCCCAATATAAATGCTCCGGCAACCTAACAAAATTTTTGATCGTTTCTTTCGCATATTCCTGAAACTGTGATAAGTACTTCTTAACAAGACGACTAGGATTTATTTTTTCAGAATTGGTCCTGCCAGTCGAAAGTTTTACAACTTTTTTGTGGAGTAGTGTCAGATCAAACTGTAACCGCCTCCCCGCGCCCCCTGTCATATTTATCCTCCTTTATTAGTTTACAAAAATCATTCAAATTGTTTTTGGTTATTTTTCGTTACACCAAATGTTTAAAGGTTGAGAAAAGTAATGCAGATTTGATTCACCATGACAATTACTGAACAAACCAACGAAATCTATGGGAGAAAAGAAAGTGAATTAAAAATCATCTATTAAACGCAAAAATGAAGGCACAGAGTGAGTTGATTCTGTTCCGACAATTATAAAGCATCCTAGAACTTCGACCTAACATGTTGCTTCACAAAGTGTCATAACTTTCGATTGGCTGTAACGATTTTGATTGAAGAAAGCTAATTCGCCGAGTTAAGCATATGCCCTTTAAGGAATTTTTACACTTATATTCTAAGATTTATTTATTTCATAGATGAAAATTAAATTGATTGAATCCTACGTCCCATATTATGGATTAAGACATCCTTGAAATAATCTTCACTTACCGTCATTATTAATGAACCCTTGCCTATCACGAAAATAAAGAGGAAAAAGAAAGAGAAATTATTGTTTAATATTCTTTAGCAATAAGGACAATAAAGTTTGATGGTCATCTCCTCCAATTGTCATTTCACGAAGCATTATCCAACATCACATCATTCTGTTCTTCATCTTTCCGTCCAATTGCCATTTCGACTAATATACATTTTTCCAGTGCTCATTTCATCCATGGAACAGTTCTTCCCACTTCGGCTATACTTTTGTCAAATGTTTAAATAATCAAATAATCATTTTGGAAAAACACCAGTTTGTCTATAAACAGCTGATCATAAAAAGACTTGTTGTCATTGGTCCATTGGGTATGACCTTTTGTATACCAGGTATACGAGACTTTTCTACGGGAAATGATACAAGAGTACAAGTTTATAAGATTCTGGTAAATAAAGAATAATTATAAACATAAATGTACGTTAACCATGTCAACTAAGCTTTTTCACAGAATGGCATTATGTGATAAAGAAACTATACAACAATTACAATTATCATTTTGAATAAATTTGAACAAAAATGTTTTACACAACAGGATATGAGGAACTATGGCAAACGATTAGATGTAGAACATTCTCTTTACTCAAATATTGTTCGATTATTCAAAGAAAATATTGAAACTGAAAATTATTCATTCATTAAAAACACAATCTAAGAAAAAATATGTGCCGACTGCGAATCAGTTCACATAATCTTAAAATGGAAACTCAAGACACCGACGCCACACAAAAATCCCCTAAAATTTACGATTTTGGAATGAGCGTGAAATGGGAAAGGTCGGGGACAAAATCCATCTAATTTTATAATGCTCAAAATATACACCTAAAAGAAGGACATTTAAACTGAACAAAATTTGCAAACATTTCTTAGACAGAGGGTTTAATACAAAAATGAAACATTGTAAATGAATCTATATTTGATGCCAACTCATAACTTTATTTCACATGTATATTTTCGTTCCTCGATTATAATCAAACCATCGCTAAAAAATTTTTTTACTTCTTGTGACTATAACTTACCTAATATAATGTAAATATATAGAATTGTATTCCTCTTTATGTGAACAAGATATTTACATCTTATGTAATGTAGTATTTATAATACATTTCCAATTTCCATACCTGTAATCGTTTCTGCACAATTCGCAAGAGTTTGATTTCTCCATTTTATCCTTGCCTCAACATGAACTGGATGGCTGTAATCAAAGATTGTTACACTCATTTTCTCTGCGACGCCTGGTCGAAAGGCTAGAGGGTAGGCCACCAAGTAACCCCTGTTCAAAGAAAAACAATTAACAAATTAATGGAATAATCTGAACGGTTGCCAACTCAGCAATTCATGTCTAATATACATTAACCCTTTCCCATACTACTGTGATGTCTCATAATATTTATACTCCTTAATTATATGCACTCTTATAGAAAAAAAACGATGCAAATTTGAGGCTTATCCCGTATTTGGAAGTATTATACTAGGCAAATAGCGCCCAAAAAGTTCTTCGCGTGCTCCAATAGTTCTTTGAAAAGGAAAGGTTCTTGCATTTTGTTTTAGGGACCATTAAAGGTGTGTGTTTGCAAAATTAAGTAGGTGCATAATTAAATGGAAATTGAAAACAAAACATTACGAAACTGGTCTATTGGTGGTGTGTATTCATAAAAATAAACACCAATTCAATTAATCCCTTGCTGAATAATCGAAAATTGTTGTTTTCTTTCAAATTCAAGTAAATACCTCATACAGTGAACTCTGAAATCCATACTTTACCGGGACGCACTGCTACATTGAAAGAAGAAAAGTTTCAATGTTTTTTTTTACAGTATTGTATACAATATTGCAATATTACACCCAAAATGGCGCTCCATGTTTTGCAAGGTGCAAAATTGCACCTTTTCTAAATATAGGAACTGGATACTGGAACTATAATTGGAGTAATATTGCACCTTTTTGTCATTGTGCAAATATTGCATTTTTTTTAAGCCAGACGCTCGACCGACTGAGCTATCACTGTGTTCTACCGATGACGGATTCATAAAAACATCAAACACAGATATCACTGATTTATTTGAAGGAAAAAAAAATAAATGTTATTTTTAATTGAATCGAATTGAGACTCAGTATCCATGAATGGTGGTAATGCATCTGTTTAAGACTAACGTAGATTCTGCTGTCATTGAGTCCAGAAGAAAGAATACCTAGGTCAGTTGGGAGAAAGTTTCGATTAGAATGACGTGATCCTTCAGTGTACGGGTTTGAACCAAATGTGTGAAGGTATTTTGGAAATATATTTTTGTAACTTTATGAAGTGATGCAATAGGCCTATCATACGGAAGCGTCATGATGTTGTGGTTCTGACTCTCACATTTTAAATAGAGGATCGTGGGTTCGAACCTCACCCGTGGCGTTAATTTGCTTCGGCTAGAAATTCATCCACAGAGTGCTGCACTCGACCCAGGTGATTGAATGGGTACCTGGCAGATTTGTTTTTCCCTTGAAATGCAATGCGTTACTTACAGTTGCATTGCTAGATCCAGGGTAATTGTACTACACTGTAGAGCGCTCAGAGAAGGCTGATAAAGTTAGTGTAGGGAGCAATATGATATAATACATTTATATGAAAAGGGTTGATATTGCGACTTTGTGAAGATGGTGCAATATTGTAACTTAAGTGGTGCATTCCGTTTGCATCCTTGGGGTAAAAAAATCAAACTTGCAGACTTTTACGATGTTGAGTAATTGTTGTGTATTCTTTCTCTGAGGAGCTTCGGTTTAGGGTTTGTATCATTTCCTACAGTTAATCAAAGAGTTGTGATGTATCTTTTGTTTCGTTTTTTTTTTTCTTTCTTCTTTGCGCAATTGTCATGAATATCTATTTTTAATTACAATCGTATGTGTATCTATAACCGAATACGGGAACCTGTTTCAGATTCACTTTCTATACCAAACACACAGGGTGTAAGCTTTTCTACAGAGACAACTGTATATTCATTTTCTTATCCTTTTTTGCGTTTCTAAGGATTTTCCAGAGTAGTAAAATATTAGGATTAAGGGATTGTAAGGATGGCTTTAGAGCGTTCTGCATTAACAATGGTATGAATAATACCACCTTTGACAACCGTTTCATATTCTTCAGATTTCTCAATCTATCACACCTTCTTTATTTTGTAACAATAGTAAATCCTATTACTCACAACAATGCCAGTTTACTTTCTCCGTTATAAAGAGCTTCACAAAAAAAAGAATAACTGTATTGTGTAGATCCTTTGAAGTCACCTCTCTTATATGCTACTTGTCCAAAAGATAATACTATTACCAGAATAATAGATCCCCGTTGGTACCGATTGTGCAAAGACAAAAGCTGCTACTTTTTGCTACTTTAACCTCAAATTTTGTTGCAATATTCAAAAGTCGATTCTTTGTTTGAGGAGAAGCCAGCTTTAATCTCGTCATCTTCGCTGTCCATTCTTTTTCGATTCTATTCTGAATTACCATGCTTACTGGTGAATAATGGGTTTCCTTGTGAACAGTGGTTTATGCTTCATCGGAAAAATCCCTGAAAATCCCCCACTTTTCAGATTTCAGATGTAAAGAAATCCTTGCTATAAGATTGTTCTCATTTAGTGTCATATACGTTACCGACGCCCACACACGTTTATAAAAACCTCAAATGAATAAGAGCCCATGCCGCCCATCCTTCGTAAAAACTTTTCTGCAAGGAGCAGATGGACATCATACCATCTGATGGGAAATTTAAAGAAATGCAAAGTTTGGTCATGTTTTCCGACAGGGGATAAATATTTATATTATTTTGAGTGTGGCTTTCTATAGCATATTTTGGCTCAATTGTAGTTAAAAATGGAGCTAAACGATTTACCTACATATATTCTTTTTCAGGCGTACATAAATGACATGTATCTCCAACCCCGCCCCTAAAATGGTTATTGTAAATGTGCGCAATACATATAGATATATATTCTTAGTAACGGATTTTCACGGAGCAATTCGTAATTTTATAGGGCGTCACACTGCCCAACCCCTTTTTAATACGGATTAGATATGCAATTCACTCTGTTCATCATTTAAGAGGGATTCGTGACGGATGGATAGCCATATGTAGCCTTATGTCTTGTTCTTCCTTTTTTTTAAAGGACATCTTAACAAAAGAAAAAGAAAGGCGATGAATTGTGTGTTTCCAATAATTCGGGCATTGTCTAGCAGTGTGGGGTCTTTTCTGAATATGACTTTTCATTGATTTTGGTATAGAAAGAAACGTTATACTTTCATCTTTCAAAATCCCTTTCTCTAAATGGAATCACACGTTTTCCGGAAGGGGTATGATTAAGTGCAGCCTTCTGATGTTGAGAACACTTATATCTATTCAGAACAAAATATAGTGTCAGACGAGTAGATCCAAGCGAACTGTTGATCTCTGGCTCCCTTCCAGTAAGGATGAAATGTGATCATCTTGTGACACATTTTCTCTTTCATCTCCTTCTGCTCTTTTTCCTCCTTTTTAATTTTTTTCCTTCTTCTCATTCTTCTTTTTTACTCTATTTGTTTTCTTCTTCATCCTTTTCTTCCTTTTTTGATTTTTGGTATGTTTCTTCTTCTCCTTCTTCTTTAACCTTTAGCTTGCCACATTCGAGCTACAGATTTAGTTAGACTTTCATTTTTTTCGTAAAAAGGACAATAGACTAAACAAAAACTCGATGTTAACTTGCACAGATGACCAGAAAAACTTGTATGACTTTGATAAAGTGGGCAGGTGACGAATACATATAATGGATCATCCAATGAGGTTGTTTTATCGGTTTGTCTATGTTTAATGCTTTATGTCCATTATGATTATCATTTCATTCATAGTCCATTCTTGTCTCAAATTATACTCAGCTCAAAAGCGCCACGAGTGTCAGTTTACGTCAATGAATTGTACGGCATACGATCGACTCGTCATGTGAGTAGACCTTTGCTAGTTATACACCTATACAATCCAAATACAAAGATATACCCCAACCATGGGGTACAAGATTACCCCCATGCATTTTGGACCCCTTGGTTTCAACTTTACACAGTGCAATGATGTTCTCATTGGGTACGTTGTACCCGAGGGGTACAAAATCATACCCTATAATGGGAGTATACTTTCAACACTTACAGAATTGAACCGGTGATCATATTGTACTCACCAAGTTCCTTGGATTGAAAAGTCAATCCCAAAGATTATAGATAGGGACCAATTCAAAACTAGATTGAACTTTTCAATCTCTATAGAATCATAAATCCATAATATTTTATTGAAATTTCAATCCCATCTTGGAGTGGGCCCTGACTACAGTCTGTTAGATTGACTTTCAATCAAGGAATGAAGAGACTACCCATATAGGGGTACAAATTTGTAACATAATTTTCTGTGGGCAACTCTCACTGTCTGGCGTTGTTGGTTTACTCCCAGATTTATGTTTTCAATTTATGACGGACATGGTGCAATATGCATATAAACTACTATTAGCACCATATTTTGGACCGCTGGAGCTGGAAGGGGGATCTCGGGCTGACAAGCAAAACAGATTATAACTTCTAAAAAGAAATTAGAAAAATACCATCTTAGGTTAAACCGGACCTCTGCTGGCGAGTGGGCCTTATGGGAGCACCCCTTCTTCAACCATGCTACAGGCCTGAAGGGGTCAGTTCTTGTTTTTATTTGTTAGATTTGGTTCCATTTTATTCTCATTATTTCAATGTTTTACTTAATTGTGTGTGATGTTTGCCTGTTTGTTCGTGTTTGTTTGTTTGTTGTTGTTTTTTTGCAAAAGAACATTTAGCCCAGCATGCTCGATTACCCCTGATTCACATCTGACGTGAGTCTGCATAGTGGCGTGCGTAATCTGTACAAAATCACCGTGAAAAGGGATTATTTCTGTTTTACGGGAAACTTTATCTTCTTTTCGCTTTGGTTCATAATGACATTTATTGACCATTAAAAAGGTATATAATACGGATGGATGCTACATGCTACACAGCTTAAAACACAAATTGAAAGAATATGAGATAATTCCCACCTCCGTTCATTTACTTCTTGCCACCATATGACTCTGGTTGGATGACCTTTTTTTATTATTAATATCATTCGTTTCCTTTTCCTCCTCGTCTTATTATTTTCCTTTTCTCCTCTTTTTCTCCTTCTTTATTTTTCTTCTTCTTCCTCTTCTTCTTCTTTTTCTTCTTCTTATTCTTATTCTTCTTCTTCTTCTTCTTCTTCTTCTTCTGTTTTCCTTCTTTTATACTTATTTTTGTTCTTCGTTTTCCCGCCCCTCATTTTTGTCATTATTGATGAATTTGCACATCGAATCATACCAATATTCAATCTAAAAAGAATCATTGAAATGGCTAGATTTAATTGAGGGGAAAATCGCCTGAATTGCATTGAGTATTTATAAATTCATGCGTATATATGAGTACCATACACTCAAATTGAGTCAGCTGTAAACACACTATTTAATAAAGTAAGTAGCATAAGAAATATAAAACTGGGCCGAAACCCATGACATTCCCATTGTGATATACTTGCAAACTGATCATCCGAGCAACACGCCCACTATAGAGACAAATCGGCATTGGTGTGAAGGGAGACATTGATCAAGTTCAGGTTTTTCCTCTGTACCAATTTCTTGACGTTGTTTGATATTTCAGTTTTTAATTGGTACAACATAATTTATTGCATATGCCTAAAGGGATTTTGTAGTGAAACATATACTTTGAAAAGTGAGTAATATACCTGAAAATTGGTTATATTATTTTAAAGAGTGTATTTATTTGGAAAAACGTGCTAATGAATGAATTCATATTGATGCCTTCTAGTATACCTTGGTAGTTTTTATATTCATTCGCGATTATGGCATCTAATTTCTAATGGTTTCTGTTATGTGCAGATACATTCATTTATTCAACCATTCGAAAAATTTTAAAATATGCATTCATAGGCTAAAAGGGATTCTTAAAAAATATAGGATATGATAGGTAAACATTCGAGAAGTGCAAGACATGTGTCCTAATACGTTACCAAAAGTTTTCATGTTTTATGACGGCTGTTAACTGTTATGTGTTTCTTTTCTTCAACTCAACATGATAAATTTCCACCCAATCAACGTAACCATCATTTTTTTAGGGGGGGGGGGGAACCGTGTCAATACATCGGCGATTAAAGAAAAAAATAAAATCACCATTCTGTGCAGACCCCCACCCATGATAGATCCTGAATCCTCCCATGTTATTAAGTCTGCTTTGGGTAACTCCATGGCAGTCTTTTGTCACGCTCCATCCAAAATGTATAATCCAACTTCCTAACCAACTTCCGAAACACTTTAAGTGTATTTACGCAATCCAATTTTAATCCTAGAATTATATAGGTAGTGGACTTGCTTGATTGAAAACTATGAAAGGGGTGAGTAGTCCATTGTGTGACTTACATGTAAAGTACATGTATAACAAAAGTATAACACGAAAACTCAGTATTTTCAAACAGGGTTTTCTGAAAACGTAATACAAACTGATGCATGTTTAGAACTGCACAATGATCGTTTTAACTTGGTATTAGAATTCATATAGTATATACAATTCCTTATATATACTGCATGTTCATATTATACTGCACTATAATGTGAGCTGGTTTTGGCCTTTATAGTTTGACTAGCCAGGGGTCTGTAACAGATGAGATGCAATGAAACTTACGATAAATATAAATCGTAAGTCTATGTAAAAAATAGTAATAGAGATAATGTATGGTTAATTTTTTTTATTTATCATATATCTTTTATGTTACAGGCCCCTAGTCAGATATCAATTTATGGTCGTCCTGATATTTAAAAAATGGATTTAGAAACTGATTTAATTAATTTCATCTCTTTCAAGTGATGTTAACTGGCCTAAAAAAATACTCAGGTTCACCAACATCTCGAAAAGCGTTCAATTTTCATATTGAACATTTTGTTTCTATGCGAGCCTCGAACCAGACATGCCAGAAGAGACCGTTCTGTTTGGGGCTGGTGTATGGTAACCGCTAGACCAACTCACACCTCATGGTTCATATACTAATTCTAATGGACTTCTAATGCCCTATTTATCTCCTTTTTATCTTTCGATGACTAAACTGAAACGGGAAAGAAGTCTGTTCGCCTGTCAGTAATGTCAGCAATTAAAAAAAAAATGGGATCCTGGTAGTTTGGAGGCTTACAAGAGTTTGGTTAGTTCTCAAGATGGCCAATGCTCAAAGTAAAATAAAAGTTGTAATAATTAAAAATGGTAGATACATTTTCATAGCGCATAAACTATATGTATATTCATAACAAACCGCGCTTGACCACACGTCATGTACCATAATATTCATTACCCTGGCTGTAGCTGAGCTACCATGCTGTATAAGTATAGGGATGCTAAATCATTCAGCTATTTTGTTTTGTTATGTGTGGAGTTCGAATCACCGACCCTCTCTAGTGGAAAGGCGGGGATCAGAACCACCAAACCACGACGTTTTCACACCTGGTAAAAAGATAAATCTTGTACATTCACTAAACAATTAGTTGTGAAAATAGAACAGCTTAGATTTTTACATTAATCGATGTTGTGATAATTTCCTTTACCCCCCCCCCCCCCCCCCCCTCCCGAAAAATAAGTATAACACTTATGGGACCCTCCCGTTTTGAGTCATCCTCCTCAATTACGCGTTCATCATCTTCGTATTATCATCATAAAAAATCATAATCCTAAGCTGTCACCTCTATCATTAACACCTTTGCAGTATATGTAATCAGGATCTTTTTTACTTCTTGTATCACGTAACCACATAAGCTTAGAAATACTTACTCATCAGCTAATCCCGATAACAATGAACTTAAGAAGACAAACACCAACAGTCTTAGATGCACGCATTTCCACTCCATCTTGAAGCACACGATAAATAGTTTCCAACTTTACAAAATAATACAGGATTAGAACATCCACACAATAAATAACAAATTGCGTTTATATACACTTCAGTCGTACACGACAAAGTTTGTTCAAAATGATCACCTTCCCATGACAGTTTCCATTGCAGCAGAATGATCTTCTAGTTTAGATTGAGGTTGGATATCACTTATTAATGATGCATCCGAGGAAGGCCCCTTTCACGTGTAATACGTTGTTTGGAAGGCAGCACGAAAAAGAAGTTTAAGTTTCTTCCACATATTGCTAGGGACCTTGTAGAGTGCCGTGTAATGAGCTCCTGATGTTTCCTTCCAGGCTAGTGAACTTCAGGTCACGATGATAAATCTCCAACCTCAACCCCGGAGCATCCTTGCAACCGGAGTTGTCAGTTAAAAGAATGTCACTCTTTCCGGAATCCCTGGTTCCAGCGCGCTTGCTAGAAAAAAAAAAAACTTTGGGGTTTATATTCAAACTGATTTCAGTCAGCAGGCTTGCTGTCCAACATTCTAATAAAAAGAAGTACAAGTCAAATGAAGATATATACTCTTGAATAAAAGGTTACTGGAGTCTGGTTCTACGACGATTAGAGTTTGGTGTTATATGCGATGTGTGATTGATCAGGATTTGTTGCTGCCTTACTGTGGTGTATAAGAGAGAATGAGAGTCCTGAATGAGAATGGTAGAACTCCAATCCATAGCTTGCTGTCGGATGTAGGGTAGATAAACATTTCCCGCTCAAACAAAGGGAAGAGTGAGCGGTGCGTGCGTCCGGAGTCGTAGGCCTACTAGCTGATATGTGGTTCACTCAAAGGTCATTACATCAAACTTTTTCCCCGCATGCGATTCCTCTTCTCTCCAATTGACAGATCTAATTTGCTTGTTAAAAAGTTTCAAAAATCACTGAAGTCCCTGTTAAAATGATACATAAATAGCAAGAAGGATTTGACTTTACGTCAAATACTCAAAACGAGCAGAGTAGTTGGGGTTATCTCTCTCGGCAGAACTGCTTCTTCTTGTGTCCGGTTGATATGTGACTGAGGGGGGAGATGACAAGGTGATAATTGAGTGATCGGTGGCTATCATTCTCATCATGACACGCTTATCAGTATCGTTAGCAAGATATCTTTCTCACCGTTGACTAGTGATTGATGGTTGTACAGTGCGGGTGACAGGTTTACATCAATGGGTGAAAAACGATCTTTGCGTACATATAGCGATGAGGCCAACTTGCCAATCAGAGACCGCGAAACGTCTTGAGCAATGGAGGGGCTTAGTAGTTTGGTGTATTGGGTGCAGCGCCTATCCCCCATGACATTATTTCATCCATCAAACATTTCTCTATGCACTGTTTCGCGAAAAGTTGCAGATAATGTTTCCACCCTCTGTCAATGAAAATATTGAAGTACATGTATAACAATTTATTTTGTGTAATATCAGATGAGTATTGTCTTGTGGAGTCTTTGTTTGTTGCTTTAAAACAAAATCATGGTAATCAGCAAGGATTATGGATTTGTTGCAATACACAACATGCATCAGAGGACTACTTCTAAAGGTGTAGGATCTGGAAGTTAAGTAAGTGGATCTGGAAGTGGATCGCATTCAACTTTATAAAATCGATTAAACTATTTTTGGTTTGGATAGATAACAATTTGAAAAAAAAAACGGGAGAAGGTGAGAATTCATTCAATTTACCTTTTGCACATTTTGTTCATTCCAATTTGTGTAGAACATCTATAGTAAAGTAATATAACACACTCTATATTAGATTGAAAAGGCTTTCTTAAAGATTGAATGGTCGGTCTATACAAAGCTCATCGCATCCAACATTAATCATCAGTTTTTGAAGTTAATTTAAAGTGAGAATTCATGGTGTGAAAATTTGAATAAACTTCCGTTATTGAATAAACATGAAATCGTGCTTTGGCATGATGTTGCCAAGGTTGTGATATCAACACTATAGTGTTAAGGTTTTTAACACATTGCCTACACCATCACCTCCTTCTTTTGGGACCCTTGCACTCGCTTTTAGAAATACTGTTTTTTCTTTTTTCTTTGGCAGTTGTAATGTTTGGTATTTACTTGTTACTCAATGACCTGATGACGTACAATATTGTAAAAAAAAAACAATTTGTTGTTTGTGGTAACTACTAACTTTCACACATTTGTTTCGATTTATATTTTCTATCTTTCTCTTTTTCTCTTTTCTTCTCATTCTCTCTTTCTCTCTTTCTCTTTCTTTCTGTTTATCACTCGTCTGTTCTCTCTTCCCCTCTTATTTACCCTTCCCAAGATAGGCAGCGATTCGCAACATCATACCTCCTCACTTTCTGTCAACTGATTAATTATATTGATACAAACAAAATGTCCTCAAATTGTCGGCTTGTCAGGACTGAATAAGATTTCAGTTGCTATATGAGGCACCGCGAAACGGGGAGGGGGGGGGGCTGAGGGGTAGCCAATATCTCCAGCCAATAAAAGGTTCAAACATTTGATAGTT
>BQKZ01000141.1:171364-199397 GCA_036244855.1 Temnopleurus reevesii | reverse complement strand
AGGGGCGGGGGCGCCAAATTTGGGCTCAGCCCCCGGGTATGAAAATCCTGGGTGCGCGCCTGGTGGTACTGATAAATCAGTGCCCATACTCCCTCTTATGGCATGATTTGTACTCTTTATGAAATAATACTTTCAATATCAAACAAAAAAGAACCCATAAATGATGGCAAATTTCTAACTCGATTTCAAATTACAACAAAATAATTATCATAATTATTTTCCATTTTCTGAACTTATTTGCATTGTGACATAGTGGTGTTCATGCTGTCTTATCTCTAGTTCTATGAGTGGTACAGTATCAATCTTGATTATACCTAATCCTATACCAAAGTCCACACAGATGATAACTTCCTCTCATTGTTTCTAGTGATTTTCAAATGTACAAGTGGAAACCATAATTTGAAATTAGCCTCCAGGAGTTCCATTGATATTTTGGTTATTGCAAAAGAACTGCATTTAAAATGGATATTATTTCTACTTTCGTGTGGTTACTGACGTATATTGGGGTTGCTCCTGATTTGGGACATGACCCTTCAAGCACGGTCGGGGTCGTCAACGACCACGCAACTAGGAACATTCTCGACATCATACGCCAGGCAGGGGCGACTAAGTTTATATGGTACGCTGAACGATGTCCATGGATCATGCACTAACTGGGCAATGAGCCAGGATACACCGTGTTCGTACCAACGAATGAAGCGTTTGAAAGGATTCCTAGAGTTATTGTCGATGCTATGAATTCCAGTGCTCAGGTGAGAAAAATGAATACATCAAAGACCTCAGTTTGCTTATTCTTTTTTTTTTCAAATATGTGATTGTTAGGTGCTTGTATACAGAAAAAAAATGAGAAGTTTAAATCAGCACCATTGTTCGATGTTATAGCATTGGCCAACACCATGAAAGAGTGGGAACAACACGAGAAAATTATTAAATAAATCTAAGACTAAAACGGAATAAATTGTGCTTTTTATTATTTCTATCAACCTGAACCTCCACTGAAATCAATCAAGTCCTTGCTGATGTTGTTTTAACACCTAAGTGGAATTGCTCCGTCAAATCAATATAAAATTAACACCCAGCTAGGGCCTGATCTTCTTTTTTTTTTGGGGGGGGGCTGTATTATTTTAGATTGGTTTATCATTCATTAACACTATTTTAGAAAAATAAAGTCGGTCAAAGGACAATAGATCAGTTCGCCGTGAATTGAACTGTGCGGACACAACAATCACAAGTTGGTTCCGATTAGAATAGCACTACAAAGGAGCATTGAATTGGTGTTCCACTTAATCTTACGGAAATATTTTATATCGTGTCCAGTTAAAATCAACAAAATTAATGCTTGTATATCTCCAACGGATTCTGTAGAGAGCACCTCTTTACATTGGTCTACACTGCTGTACAGATTGGCTTGATTATTTCTAAGGTTCTTAAATACGACCAGAAATAGATTTAAGCCCGATTTGATAATCGGATATCTTCCAGAAAAAAATATACCGTCGGACGGTCGGACCTGACTACTTATTCATTTTCTCCTCACAGGTGACAGAATGGTACCTTCGATACCACATCGGTCTGGATTTGATTGAACGTTCTGAGATGACGAATAACCTCCTCATCCCGAGTGCCTTTAAACCTCCACAATCAATGAATGAACCTGTTCAAATGATCAGATTCAACATTTACAATGTGTGGAATGAACATCTCTTGACAGATCATCAAAAGGTGAGCATGTGGAATCACGAAGTAGCTCTGTAGTAGAAACTTAATGCATCTATTTTGCATCTATCTAATTTAACCACAAATTTGGCGCCCCTAGTTCTGACCGTGTGGGGGGGGGGGGGGGCTGGCGCCCCAAAGCCTCTACATCCACGGATTGCGCATGAATTGCACAATAAAGCCCCCAGAATAGTTAGAAGTTAAACAAGAAATGATAATAAAATTGGGTATGTTATAAAGAATATGGATAATTTGATTACACGACCATTTTGCATTTAAAACTATGATTATATAGTTTCAAATATTTTAATCGAATAGAAATGGCCTCAAATTAAATGAAGTTGCGTCTGAGGACATTTGATTAGTTATGGGGATGCATCTCATTCTGATCGCTATGTGGCATTGCACCTTTGGTCCTCGAATATACCCTTGCAGTACGTTGTGGTAGAAGAGACGAAATCGAGCTATAGATGCACATTAACATGTGCACACCCACAATGTTGGGACCCGGGGGCTGAGCTGGGCTAATTAAGCAAAAAAATAAGAATAAAAATTTAAAAAAAAAAGAAACTCACCTAAAATCTGGCGTCCCGTGGGGGGGAACAATTGATATTTGATTTGTATTTTATTTGTTTTTCTGGGGAATGCCCCATGCGTATCCCCCGGCGATTCTAACGATTCCTGACAAATTGGAGCTAATCTGCCAGTACTTGTAGTGTACTTCGGGCCTTCGGCTCTATCTGACATATTATAACGTACTATGACATAACGTAATGTTTTAAATGAAAATTAAAAAATCAGGGGATACATATTCCAAATCCGGTTGGTACCACCTTAGCACGCTTGGGGATTTTTTTATTGACCATTTTAGGTAGGCCCATATTACTATGGCGGCCCTTATGCCATGGTACACGATACTCGTTTCACAATTTCCTAATTTATTTTGATGCAGATATAATATAGTTTGGTTTTATCCATTTTGTCATTAATTATGTACAAGAAAATGTTTACAAAAATATTGAACCTGACTTTATATGTCCCGTTTGGGCCAAGTTCAAGTTCAAGATCATTTATTTAAAACCATCTATGTATGATATAATTTTGACACATCTTGCACATATCCGTCTTGCACATATCCGTCTATGAAGATTGTATAACATACGTATAGCCACTTTGGGCACTACTTCTTCGAGGCCTCTATTTCGACCGACGTAACCTCAATAGGGTTTGCACTCCTTTTTTTTCAACTCTGGATCCGCCCGAGGTCACCACAGACACAGCGAGTGAATCAGCTCCAATCCCTGGGACGCAGGTCATGTGATTTATCACATGACGGTCGTTTCGTTTTCTGTGTTTACATCACGTGCAGAGAGCATACAGGTTACACTGGAGCTGCACTCGATCAAATGAGGGTGCCTGGAAGAAAAAGAAGAAAACGCATTTCATTATTTTGGAACTGTTTGGCTGTTCTGTCTTCATAATTTACATTGATAATCTGAGAACACATCCTTCAGCTTCACGATGAATTACTTCAATATTTGTGTGATTGCATCTATTTTAATGGGAGGAACTGTCGTCCAAAGTGACCAAGAACCAGCTGCGCTCCTGAAGCTGAGTAAATCTTTTGCTCTTAATGCTGCACTTCCGGGTGTGATCAAAGCCCTTCAAATCCAGCCAGCTCACTCCATCGAGAAACCTGGAGCTGCTCCTAAGCCAACATTCAATGCTGCGTCGAATGTTCTGACTGTTGCTTCTCAGAATGGAGCCAAGAAATTTGCAGATTTAGCTAAAAACACGTCATGGCTGGCAACTACCTTGGAATCTGGGCCTGGTAAAGTGACGGTGTTTGCCTTCTCAGACGATGCATATGATCACAGCTCCCCAGCCGTGAAGGCTGCTTTGGCTGATGTGGGTGGTAGGAATCAGATACTGCAGTACCATGTTGCTATGGGAACTTATTTCAGCAATAAGATAGCAATACATCACAAGGATTCGGTCGTTTATTCACTGTATCCCTCGCCGCCTTTCCAAGCCACCTCACAGTATCAGCCCATTCATGTTGACTCCTATTATGTTGATGGGCCCGGGGGCGAAGTTATCTCGGTAAATAATTTCAGCCATTTATTGGAGATAAAGTTGAGAAACGATACTAAAAGTCAAAACATCAAGAATATGGGCGCTATTGCAGTTATGTAGCCAGTCGCCCTCACCCTACTTTGCTTGATTACTTTCATTAAGCAAGTATCAGTCGCTCAGAATGAAATTTTGATATACATAGAATAGAATAGCTCAACCTCTCTACTATTTTAATTTATAATGGGCTTATTCCATATTTTTTTAAACTGTTTTAATGGTTATCAAGAATTGAAAGAATAATGCCAAGATACACTGATACTGTTTGCTTCCAGATGTTAGATATCAAGCTGGTGAATCCTGGTAATATCAAAACTACCTTCTTCATTTATTACTCAGTATATGCACTTCTGTTCATAATATGTTTTATAATGGCCATTGTATGTGACTGAAATGGTATCAAAATGACAAATCCAGTTTCTCAAGCCTTCTCACAGTACATGAAAGCTATTTTAACAAGATCAGAGTAGAATGGAAATACAAATTGATGTTAAATTTTCAAAATTCCAATTCTAAAATATATTTGGTTCTTATCAATGATTTTCTACATTAGTTGAGTTTATTCAAACCATATCAAACACAGCAAATATATAAAAGCATAAATCACAGAATGATAGGTTTGGTATCCCATCAATGAAGCACAGCTTGTGGACAGGGCCCCTTCAAAATAACAGTATACAGTAGTTTTAAGATACAAAATATACTAATGCAAGGGGATAACAAGTTCATCTCTCTATAGACAAAATCACAGTATAGTCTCACACAAATGAATGCACACATTCATGATTCTTGATATGTCTTTCATTGATCAATCCACAGGTTGCAACAGCAAGTGGATCACCAATCACCAAGACGGACCTGACGGCTAGTAACGGGATTGTTCACATCATTGACATGGTTATGAGCCCTGTACCAACGGGAGCTGATATGAACAAGTACCTGGAAACTGAGCCAACCTACAGCTCGCTCTATGCAGCTCTCAAGGTATAGCATAGCATAAAGAATGTGAATTGAAGATTGGTTTATAAAAGAGATAAAAGATATGAAGTTGGTCCCAACTGATGGTACTAGCTAATACAGTACTTACCGGTTATCAATATAAATCCAATAACAATAGTATCACAGTGGAATCTCTGGGACATGTCCATTGTTCTTTGTTTTTATGGTGATAACATGTAACCAAAGAATTCTGACTTCAAAATTCCCATCTCCCTGCTTGTAGTGTAGATGTTATAAGATCATTGTGTCTATATTAGGTTTTAGCTCTTACAATGTAGGTCAAAATATTTTGTATTTTGCATACCTGTTATCACTATCAAGCCAATAATGATGGGATGACTGGGCCATATCCAGTTTTCTTCTTCTCTTTTTTTTTGGGGGGGGGGGTCATGAAAACAGGTTACCAAGAATTCTGACCTATAAGAAGTGCAGATTTGAGATCCTTGAGAGAAGAAAGATTTGTCTATGAGGGTTTTATTGTTGATAGCAAATGCTAGCCTTATTTTTTCAATCAAAATTTTCTTATTTCTGTTGCTCCAAATGTCTTTATCTCTTTACTCTTTATATATCACACCCTGAACATTAATTTCCTATCAATTTGTCTTCTGAGATTTCATAGATGTTGAATTGGACTTAAAAAAGAGATAGAGAATATTGTTACAATTAGCAGACCCCTGATTCATCAAGCTTTTTACTAGCTCCAGATCACTTAAATGTATATTATATGCTTGTTATGAAGATGCACTGTCTTTGTAATTATTGTTTGGTCAATATCATTAATTAATATATGATTGTGACAATTGATTTACCAACTTGAAAGAACACAATAACTGCATACAGCAGACAAGATGTAACCAGGGTTGTGTTTCATAAAGCTGTTCATAAGGTATGCATGGCTATGGATGACTGGTGACCCTTCCTTGCCTTCAATGATAGCCTGCATCTTTGCGTTGGCATCTGAGAAAGGGTCACAGGTCATTCTTAAAGTCAAGCATAACTCTATGAAAAGCGTTATGAATCCGGTCCCAGAACATATAACAATAAATCTATGATGTCATCTCTATGTAACAGGCAGCTAATCTGACACTAGCCCTGTCTGGTCCAGCCTTCAAACCCCTCACCCTCTTCGCACCAAACAATGCAGCCTTCAGCAAGCTGACTCCAGCCCAGCAAAACCTCCTCAAGAATGCTACCATTCTCACAGAGGTACTTACCTATCATGTAGTGGTAGGGTCCTACTACAGTGCAGCGATCTATGATGCCTTTCAGCTGAGGTCCTTGGAAGGTTCCATTATCTACTTTCAGAAGGGGGCAGGTGGTATCTTTGCTGAGCAGAGGATGGTTGTGAAAGCGGATACTACCGTCACCAATGGAGTTGTGCATGAATTGGACGGTGTGATGTTTCCCTCACATCTCTAGCATCCCCTTTTTCTAATCATGTGTCTAAGAATTTTGATGATGCATAATTGTTTTTAAAGAAATTATTATATTTTTATAAAAGGAGAAAAATAAGAAAACACAATAAAGATAATTATGTTTTACCAAAGTCAAGATAGAGGATACCTGAAATAAAGCTGTCCTACATATCATGCACATGTCTGAAAAGTGAGAAAAGGGCCGTCATGAGTATTCTCTCGGGAAAGATGTTTTCTGAAAAGATGTGTGATAGGATAGGAGTCCTATCATCTTTTGTAGACTATTCGGCCTCCAAAATTCATTTAAGTTAGTGGAAAAGGGTCTTAGATAAATATTAATCGTTAGACTCTAGCAAAACATGACTAGGGATGCAATTGATTTTTAATTAATTGCATCTCTTTTACATTACAGGCCCCAGATTTAGATAAAGTACTTCACTATGCTACCCATTTCCAGCTAATTTCTTTTGAAATCTTCTCAAATAAAAATTCATATTACCATCTAACACATGAACAGGATGTTTTGATGTTTGTCAATGTTCTAGGATACACCAATATGGGATGGGTTTCTTCGTAATTTCACGAGCTGAATTAATAGCAGTGCTCTTTATAGTTACAAAATAATTCATGCACTTATTATTCCATCAATTAATTTATCGTGAATATGTAATAAAAAATGTGCAATGGTTGGTTTGGAAGCATGCCAAATATGACAAAGTCTGATGATTTAGATTTCCCATTTGTTTTTCAGTTTGGCTTAAACCACTTTTAACACTCTTGAGAAGACTTATCAGTATTTAGTGAAAGAAAATTGTTTGTATTTCCTCATGTAGCATTTGATAAAGGATAGGCAAAGGCATTGATAAATATCAAAATGTAAACTCTTCAAATATAATTGTTAAAGAATTGCATGTATGTTTAGATAAACATTATATTGTTGATATACAATGATTAATCAAGATGTTAAGAAATGTGTATAATTTCAAAGATTGTAAAGAGGCTTTTCAGTTTTTAATGGATATGGTCGTACATGTATTTTTTTTAAATTGATCTATATTCTATAGTTTCATGTACATGTATCATAATAAAGCAAACTGAATTTTGTTGAAATCTATACATTATAAAGAAATCTAGGTGATAAGTAATCTAGTAATTGCATGAGGAAATTCTTGCAAATTTTATATTTTGCCAAATTTAACAAAAACAGACAAGCTTTGCAAGGATTAAAAGTCTGTATATTCAAAGTTATTCACATTCAGACTGCTTCATATGTTTTTGAGGATTTGTCAATAATAGGATCGGTTAAGAATTTTTTTATCTGTCTTATTCTGACTCTGTACTACATATTTTGTATGTCTTTTTTTTAATCCAATGTGTAAAACTTATAATCATTTGACTGTCATGAAAGAGTTTTAGAGCTGGTATTTTGTAAAAATTTGTAGCGTTAAAGATTAAATTGAATTGATTGTCAATCATACAATGCTGACTAAATTTTTAATCAAGTGTAATGAGAGTTTAATAATGAGGAAAGAATGACAAGATGGAAGCGAGTGATTGAAAAGGGAGAGGAATAAAGGAGACACAGTGAATAAAATGGAGGGAAGGAAGAGTGAGATAGAGAATGTAGGGAGGGGAGAGATGAGACCAAGACTAAGAGCTGAAAGGTGAAAGTAGTGATGGGAGGTAGAAGGCAGCAAAGGGAAGGTGAGAGGGCAGTCAAAGGAGGGAGAGGGGTGCGGAGGTAGAAGATGGACAGATTAAGGATTGAGGTAGGACAGTAACTATAGTCACTGTTCTGGAATCATAGTGGAGCGAGAAACACAACCGATATCTCTTATGTATGAAAAAAATTAGTGTGTTTAAGTACATATGAGACATTTGTTTATGGGTTATATCCAGAAATCTAAAACCTCACGTTGAATTTAAGGCACATATTTGATAGTGATCCCTATTAAACCTCTTATGCGTAGTGTATGTCAGAGTTAAAAATGACAACTTTCCACTTTTGTGGCAGGTGGTGCATACAAGTTTGAGCCTAGCTAGGGGCCCATGAGGTTTGCAATTACAGTAGAACTCTGTATAAAGAGATCTGATATAACAATACTCCTGTTATAAAGAGCCATTAGTTTGGTACCAGGTATTTATAACTTTTTGTGATTTAATCCTGCAACGAGATAGTGCCATTACAAGGTACTTTCGATGGTCCCAAATATCTCATTATACTGAGTTTCCACTGTAATCGTAAATTTATAAGACCTATTCTGATTGGTTACTCATCTTCAGTATTGAACAACATTTGCATGCAACAAAAATCTTGATTGGCCATTTTTACTATTAATTATTCACAAACCTTTATCTCACAGGGGCCCTGGTCATGTGAATATACATCCCAAAATTCCTCCGCTGTTACTGATATTCATATTTGACTAAAAACCAAATTTCTTCCCCTCTACACACACACACACACACACTCTCTCTCTCTCTCTCTCTCTCTCTCTCTCTCTCTCTCTTCCTCTCTTTCCTGTCCTCCCTCACTTCCTTCACACTCCCTTCCTCCATCCACTCTCTCTCTCTCTCTCTCTCTCCCTCCCTCCCTTCATCACATCTTTCTTTTTTTCGGGTCATCCCTCACTTCCTCCTCCCTCCCTTCCTCCATCCACTCTCTCTCTCTCTCTCTCCCTTCCTCCCTCCATCTACACACGCTCTCCCTTCCTTGCTCAGTATTCCCCTCCACCCTCTATAGGGTGAAACTTTTTCATAATGATCTTTATACATTTCAAATACATGAATTTCTTTTTCAACATTGACCAAAACAAAACAATGGTAGGCACTCTATGACACTGCATTAGTATATGTCCCATTATGGGTCATCGGGGCAAATAAACAAATTTATTCACGTCATATTTAGGAATCTCGTTATATGAAAACTGCCAATGAAAGTGTTGAGATGTCCCCAATCAATGATATTTATATTATATTATCATGAGGATTGCTCTGAAAATAATCCACAAGAGAACAAAAAAAAACTCAAATCAGACAATGATATTTGATAAAGTGGTAATACAATTTATTCTTTGCATGGCCTGACCACACAGTGGGCTACATAGACTAGCCATTCTAAATTACAGAGGAAATATGACAACCATTTGACTGCGGATATCAAACTGCAATTTTAAAGAAAACTTGTATAGATATTTATTTACTTTATTAATAAAAAGCAGGAGTCGTTATGAGAAATTCAGAACGATAAGAAACACTTATTACAAACCGTAGATTATCAATTAACTTAAATGTTTTATGAGTGATTATCTGCATTTTGTAAAATGTTAAGAATAGCTTGCAAGTAATTTGTATTTCATACAAATGTTTCGCTTTGTATAAAACTACAAGATTTGTATATATTTCTCATACTGTTGAGTTTTATCAATGATTATCTACTATCATTTGCCCAAATGGTATTTGTTCATTTTATAGTACAGCACTAACAAAAGCTTCACATCTTTTTTAACATTGATGAAACCATTGGCACATACCCTAGACAAAAATTTGGTGTTCTGCTCACAGTTATGTGATTAACTAAAAAAAATTTTTACTTTAATATATGTTATATTTCCTCAACAAATAAGAATCCACTGACAGTGCATCACCACATTACCACTTGGACAAAGTTAATAACAATATATTAAATATATACCACCCAACATTTACATGGGTAGTCGATTCATCACAGTATTTATTGTTGCACTCATTCTGTGACGAGTCCAGCCTTTCTTTAAGGTCTATACACTTTACATAATTACATTGCTTTATTTGCTTCCATACAAATTTGCACCTTCATTGAAGACAGATACGAGGACAAAGAGGTTGTGATGTCCTCTCATTGCTATACTGTACAATCATTATTTACATGGCACACTCCTCTCCTCCACTCTACAACTTGACGCTTATTCTTAAATACAAATACATCTGATTAATATTAGGTTTAAAGGACAAAGGGAACGAGGGCTAGGGTACAGGCAACATTTCAATAAAAAATTTGTTAAGAAAGTGAAAACAAAAATATTGATAGGACAAGGGAGGTAGAGGATTAGCACATGCTTTGGTTGTTACAAAGGTATCATTAATCATGGATAAAAAAAAAACCAAAACAAATACTGTAATGATAGTTCATTGCCAAAGTATGGATTGTTGCATTCATGTGTGGTTTGTTCCTCTTGAAAGGGACTTCATGAACCCTTGTCCCAGAATGGAAAGCAAACCAAATCACTTTATGCCATACTTCCTGGGGATTTCAAATGAACTGGAGGAATCACAGGATTGATGCTAGTACCCTTCATGGGTCCATCTTGACACGACTTACCTCAGGTTTGCTCACTTAACCCTAATCAGGCCGGGGGGGGGGGCGGATTTATTTTTTCAAATATCTCCCACACGCGCTAAAAAATTTTCGCGACGCGTCATGACTTTTTTCTTTCAAGTATCGCGCAACTTTTGAGACCAAATTCGCCGCGCCCGCGCGTACCGTTTTCGTGCCACGCCCATTTGAAAAAAATTCGTCAATCCNATTAAGAAAGTGAAAACAAAAATATTGATAGGACGGGGAGGTAGAGGATTAGCACATGCTTTGGTTGTTACAAAGGTGTCATTTATCATGGATAAAAAAAAATAAAAAAAATACTGTAATGATAGTTCATTGTCAAAGTATGGATTGTTGCATTCATGTGTGGTTTGTTCCTCTGGTAAGGGACTTCATGAACCCTTGTCCCAGAATGGAAAGCAAACCAAATCCAGAGCTGCCAACCAGTACGGATTCCTTTCCACATTTCAATTCTATTACACATAGCAAGGGAGTGTTCAAATGAATAGATATTCAAGATCAATTTACAAGAGAAGAAGAATATAATCCAACACACCTGTTTCTCCACGAAAACGCTTTATCATCCACCGGCATAAACTGTTTATTGATTTAAGGTGTGAATCAAATGAATGTTTTGCTGTAAATTGTCATACCTCTCGATCTTATAAATAGCTTCCAGATGCTTTGCAGCTGATACCATTGATTCAAGGAGACAAAAACATGGTATTGTGGACATAACAATGTCTAACTTAATTACTGATAGCCATATAATGAAGTACTCCATAAGAAAACGAAAGGGAAGGAAAATACGGATTTTGGTTGGCAGCTCTGCAAATCATTTTATGCCATACTTCCTGGGGATTTCAAATGAACTGGAGGAATCACAGGATTGATGCTAGTACCCTTCATGGGTCCATCTTGACACGACTTGCATCAGGTATGTTCACTTAAAGCACAGATTTCAAAAATTTTACTTGACTTTTATTTCAACACTGGAATGGCTTATGCCTCCTTTTGTGTATGATTGATATACATAGATTACATTGCTTCCAATTTGCACCAGTGTTCAGTTCTTGGCTTGATTTTCTCCTGATGCAAGAAATTCAATATTTTGCCACCATAAATAAAAATACTCACATGATAAGTTACCTCTACTTTTATTCAATACAGGAAACACATTAAATACTTGATTAGAACTATTTACTGTCGTTGAGATGTCAGATTTAGTTTGTAGTATGAGCTCGGCGCATGTATATGACATAGATCGTAATGATATTCAGGCAG
The DNA here is from genome assembly GCA_036244855.1 of Temnopleurus reevesii. NCBI lineage: Eukaryota > Metazoa > Echinodermata > Echinoidea > Temnopleuroida > Temnopleuridae > Temnopleurus > Temnopleurus reevesii. Next base: position 187,493 of record BQKZ01000141.1, on the reverse strand, counting down.
TATAAACATACCCTTGGCAGTATGAGTAAACTCTCTATTTCAATGATCTGCATTGATGATGTGTATTTTTCCCGTCGTAGCAAAACCCTAGTTATTTGCAAATCATAATAATAATAATAGATGCAATTTATATAGCGCACGTATCCACTCTGCTGAGTGCTCAAGGCGCTTGAGCACTCATGGCTCCTTTCTTCACCTAAAATAAATAATGGTGTCTTGGGTGATTTACAATTTTTCATGAACACTCAGAGCATGGTTCATAAGGACAGGGTAAACTATTTGTAAGAACTTATTGAGCTACCCTGGGTATATGGGAATTAAAGAAATAATATGATTAAAGAATAAATTATCTAAAAAAAAAAGAAAATACAGTCTAACCTCATTATAACGAGATCAATGGGACCAGAGGAATTACCTCTTTATATTGACACCTTGTTAAATCAGGGTCAAAATACACTTAAATACAAAGAGTTGGGAGCACGGAAATTACCTTGTTCTAACGAGAGCTCGTTATATCAGTGCTCTTTATAACTAGGTTTGACTGTACCTGACAATGATAAACATGTATCCTAAAATTACTCTATTTGTGGTTGCTTTGGTTCATAAACTAGGAGCCTGAACAATGTCATCTTACAAATTGATCACATTGCTTTGTCAACTTTATTGCTTTGGTTATAACATTCATCTGGCATTTATCAGTAATAAATGAGGTACTGCTGAGATCATAAGTCCAATGCACAGCTCAAATCACATGCTTATTTCCATGTCCTTAGAACATATGGATGAGCAATATAAGAGCCTGAAATATATACAACAGAGGTAACAACTTAGAGGAAAATCACATAAGAAATGAGAAAAAGACTTCCCAATATTTAAAAATTTAACCTGTTCATAATGCGCCTGCACATAATAAAACTATATAAACAAGTGATAATCGACTAACCTATTTGGGAGTTCATGGTACATAATAGTTACACAATATATAAATGAGAAGATGACATAATCAATACAACTGATCATGTACTAAATATTAAATAGCTGTACTATATACATCTATATATTTATGTGTATATTTCTATAATATACATACACACATAAAACAAATAATAATACTCAGTCTTACGCTAATGAGATGATATTTTGTTCTTCCAATGGAATCTATGCATAAAATATGCCAAAAACTTAATTAGAGGGTAATTTCTATTTTTATTTTTTTTTAAATGTCTCTTAATGAATAGTGCTATGTATGCATGATTATCATGCAAAAACATTACTGTTTTATTTGTTTTTTACTATAACATATATCAAGCCAAAATATCTGTTGCATATTGATCTTTCCATAGAAAATATTAATAGGGAATGTGAAATGAGAATAAATAATGAAACAATACTCTGAAAACTAGATGGAGACAGAGTAATGAATATTTAAAACTAATAATATCACTTTTAAATGTTGCATTTATACATGCCATTTTGTGAGCCTGATAGACAAAAGTGTTATTAATTTTGTAACTTCCAATTAAATCACCGAATTATATAGCCATGTTCATTGGAAATTTTCTTGAACAAAAAGACAATGTTGCAGTCACCAGCTCAAAGTCTAAGCCTGTGTTGGAAAGAAATTGCAATCAACAATGCACATGATTGGCATGAAACAGTGGAAAGTTTTGTTTTTCAATGCAAAGAGTGAGCCCCAAACAATATTTGACTCAAATATCCATACATTTTCAATAGATTTGCTATTTTTGCAACAAGCACTCAGTCTGATATATCTTGGTAAAAACAAAAATGCCCTCTCTATAGTGTGAGTTTGAGAATAACAATTTTATTCTTCCATTATTCATTCAGCAATTGTTGTTATCATAAAGAGTGTTGTGCTTTTTTTAAAGCTGTCAGCCTTTACCAGGAAAAGGATAAAAATGCAATTAGGAATAGTGCGGATTGTATGATGGTTAATGCGTCGATCACTTTGCTGCATAAGATCACACTCATACGGGGAACTTAGTAGGTAATAGCCAAGATAGTTATCTTTTAAAGCAACATACTCATATTTAGTTTTATTTGCTCATTCAAAATCCATATGTATACATATGGAATGATATATAAAGGAGACATAGTATAGGATTTTTAAAAAAATTGAAGGGATAGAATAGCTGTTAGAAAAATAATTAACATTTAATTGATCATGACCACTATAATTTGTGATAATACAGCCTTTGTCAGAAAAAAATGTCCAATCTCTTTGAAATTGTCTTGTAGTTTTTAAGTATGGTCATTTATTCATAAATTTCATATATCTTGGCAGAGCTGCTCCTATCATTTTGACCTTTGCATGAATGATTTTTATTTGACAGTCCTTCAAATCTTCTGAGAAACAGTGACATCAACTAGCATAATGGGGTTAACACAATGCACTGAGATGAATATTAAGCTCAGGAGAGCATGCAGGTTAGTTTGTCACATGCTAACATGGGTTAGGAGGCAATCACATCTTAAAATCATCACTGTATTTGGCGTATTGTTAAAATCCACATGCTCCTTCTGTCCAACTACCGGTAAGTCATCATATTGATCATGAAGGGTTCTGAAGTGCTCCTGTGGGAATGTTGTGATGACACATTCCCTGAACAACCACAAAGATGTAGCAACCTTGAAGCAAATGTAGACTTTAATCAGGTTAGCACTGATATCATGCTTGATCCAATATGAAGATGCTCTCATGAAGCAATTGCTTGACGGCAGATGAGAAGTTCCTTCTGCTGCCAGCGGTGTCAAGATTGCCTTTGAAGTTGTACACTGTTGCACAGCATTAGAATCGTGTAGCAGCGTATTTAAATACCAAATATGACAACTTTTCTCATAGCCACACACTCCCTACATTGCCATCTATCTCTACATCTTCATTCTCATCTACATTGTGTGTCCTTTCTTCATTATCTGATTGAGAATCACCATTGACATCCTGTCCTGCTTGTATCCTGACCTCTCCTACTTCTGCTATGCTGCTACCATCAGACAAGTTCTCATTACTTCCTTTGTGGATGATGTTGTGTTAGTGAGACTGGTAATAGGGTGAGTCTTGCACCAGATCAGAGGACTTCCTTGGGGATGACTCGCTACCGGTGTCTAACGTGCTGCTGCCACTGTAGGAATGGGGTGGGGAAACAGACGGGGTGGTCACAGTCGGGGAGGTGGTTGGGGTGGGATTCGGGGTGAAGGGTAACATTGTCGTTAGTGTCGGCCTGTCACAGCATTCCACAGCAGAGAGAAAGAGAGAGAGTGTGGGGCAAGCAAGCAAGCAGTGATGTACAGGAGGGAGGTATGTGCAGGAGGTGCATGCGATAAAGGAAGTCATATACAAGAGAGCAAAAAGCAATCCAAACAGAGAGCAAGCCAAAATAAATGTAGAAGCAGGAATGAATCAACAAATTACATCCAAATGATACATTAAAAACCGCATCCAATTATAAAGGTAGAGATAAATGAAAATAATTGATACAAAAGTAAAGATAACGGAAGAAAGAATTGGGTAGGTGTGACGAGCCCAGATGAGGAGAGAGATGGAGGGAAAAGGTAAAGCATGGGTATTAGTTGATACATTTAGAACACAATGCTCTAATCTATTCTATCTAATGTATGCATATTAACTTCCAATGAAAGTAGGATATTAATATATTAATATGAAGTGAAATTGGACTTAGTTACATGAAGAAGGATGACACTCTCCTACCACAACAATATACGATTAATTCCCCACCTTAATACCACATTATTCCATATTTTGTATTTGTCATAAACTCTAAGAATAGAAACTAGTCTGTATAGTTTTCCTATGTTTGTAACTCACTAACGGCCCCCCATGAAAGCATTTGATCCAACACCTCAAAGCTATTGATCATTAGGCAAAAAAATTCAATATCTGTCGGGAGTCACTTTGCAAGTAACTGCACAAAATGCTTGAACTCATGTGCAGCGATGTTGCAGCAATGTTGCAGAGATGTTGCCCTTTCAAACATGTGCATGTGCAACTATGAACATGATTGGCTATTTCTGATCAATTTCAAATATAAGTTACCATACATATTCTTAAAATGTCCCCAAAACTAGTAAATACGGGATTGGTGTGAATAAACATCCCCTTCCTATTTCCTCATGTGACCAAGTTTGTGCCTTATCAATTATTTTGAAACATTTATTCACATATGACAATCATAAGGAGTGCAAAAGGGTAGGCTTTGTGTTTGTTACGAATGGTAAATATGGGTATTTACTAACAAAATAATATGAATGATTGTTTTAACTGAGACTCAAGAATACCTTAATACAATGGCCCGAATGGTATGTCTAACTTTACTTAGAAAGATTGTGAAGGGCGCACACTACTAAAATGAGGCATGATATTATGTAAAATATAATTCCCTCTCCATGAATCAATCACCAAGCATATCATAGCAATTATAAAGCTAAATATGAAAATAACTCTAAATTGCTCTGACATCCCAGCATTCTTTGTATCTGTAAGTTAATTGCATGCAGACAAGGGCTTTATCATTATGAGATTCCACTGTATAAGAGATAATCACATAGGGATTTTAGATGACATAGATTTGATTCCCAATATAATATAATTCAAATTACTTTTCGAAAGGAAAAAACAAAAATAATTATTGGTTAATGCAGTAGTTCTTTCCTGACAGTTCTACATTTTATGTAGTGCTCTGCAATTGTTTTCTTTCTCTTTGTCATTCCCTTATTATCTAAGATAAGGATACTTATATATAGCCATCAATCTTAATTCTCAACACTTTTTATCAGCTTGTTCATGAGTTTAAGATCTGCATATTGTCTATTTTCCATATTCTTTGAAATAAAAATATACTGATCATTCTGAATGAGTTGTTGATCCTCAACTTCCATCTATGCGAGTAATACCTATGATAGTATGATGTATCTATCTCCAAGACTCACAGGGGACTAGTCAATCATGAGTCTTCTACCTTGAAGATAGTAAACTCTCTGGCAACTCAAAGTTTCCCATCCCAAGAGGCACACACTCTCACCTTTGTGTATAGTCTAAATTCTGTTCTAGCTGTGCCGCAGAGAGCTTTCTTTCTAGCTCCTGCATGGCGAGACCACTCCCTTCAGTCTGTATGTTGATGTCCGACAGTGAGGTTTGGTCATCGCTTGTCGTCGTGTTTGCTTGCTGCTTCAGTCGGAATGCTGTTTTAGCTGGCATGGCGTTCTCAGCGCTGGCATCGGATGTCTCTGTGACCTCCACTGATGGTGTGTAACCAGATGCTTCCCCTCCAAGAGGTGGGGTACTGGGAACAAGGTCAGGTCTAGGCTCTTTTGGACGGGCACCTAAGCACGTCAAAGAGGTAGGTAAAGGTTAACACTAAACTAATGTGATCTCTCTATGAAATATTTTCAATGTGAGACTTGCTGTCTGTTCACAAGATGAAGACGTTTTGAGTTTTAACATTTTCCACAAGTCATCCGATTATTTATTCTATCGAGTGCATCTTTCAAGGAAATTTTTGGCAAAAATTGAACTTACGTTGACGGCGCTACTTGGAAAAGAAATAGCCCAATAAAAAAAAAAGTTAAAACTTGTCCAGACGAAGAAACAAAAATTAAACTTTTTATCATAGACTCAGTTGTCAACTTTCTTTTCAGATATCACATCCACAACGATCCTCGTCCAGGACCGTCACAGTGATGCAACATCACCTTTCTTGTCACCAACATCATCAACATTTTCAACATGACATCCACCATCACCATCAACATTGCCACCAATACCAACACGACCATCACTGTCTCCACATCTCCATCATCAGTACCATTATCATCACCTTTATCATTATAATCATCATCACCACCATTATCCTCATCCTCCTCCTCACCTGTTTCTTCTGTTGGTAGTGACTTCTTGGAGTGTGGTTCTGAGAGTACAGGTTCTGTTTGTGACCTTGGTCTGTTGGTCCCACTTGTGTCCGTTGTAGTCTGCCTAGATCTCTGGCCGTACTGACCCGCTTGACCCCTCTTCTTGGATGGAGAGTGTTTTACTGTAATGTCAACAGACACAAGAAATGAGAACCTCTTTCCTAAATAATCATGATATCAAGGATATTTGAGTTGGTTTCATTCTGTGATCAAGAGACCAACTAACACTCCAAATAATTGACTACTCCTTGCTAAGACATTCATTTTACAAGGTTGATCTAGAGATTAAATACATACCATTGTTTATATTCGCACATATAGTTGTAACTGTTCCAAAAACAACAAAAAGAACCACAGCATGTGGAACAGGTTTTCAACAATTACATGCAGAAATGTATCAATAATGTTGAGCTACAGCCTCCCCCTCCCTCCATCGACCTACATGTATACTTCCACTTTACTTGACCCCTGAACTTTTGAATACATTCTGTAACCTCTAGAAACAAGGACTGATCGAAACACTCCAAGAGTAAAGTAAACAAAAGTAAATCAATCATTTGCATGTTTCTCCTTAATAGAAACATAAGATATGTATTACAAGATGAAACTCCCGGGTTTTCCTCTTCACACTGATAAAATATAGACAAACACATTGCCAAAAATTAAGATATGTTTCAAGAATATAATTTAGAAGTGTATTTTTACAACAATTTCTATGATAAAAATTGTCTGGTTAATTTTTTGTGTGAGTGTAAACTCAAATATCACACTGAAATCATTTTTTTATTTAAGGTATTTGAATATATGGTTAAAAATAGTGTGTCATTTATTATACATAAATGAATGGAGAATTTATAACACTTGGTACACACAGATCTGACCAACCCATATAATTTCCTCAAGTTGTAAAATTACATATATTGTGTATACCTGACACAAGGGTATATCAAATATTGAGCAGAGGAGCAAAAAATATACTTTGCCACTGTCAGGTGGTGCCGTTGGCATAAGAATACAAAAGTATAATATTCATTGCATGGCTAATGATTCTATCAATTTTCCCTAAATGGTTCAACTCTTTCATATTGCCTTGCATTGAGAATTTGTAATATGATTATAAGTGTAAGCAAATTAAATTGAATGCAACTAATTTGACTGATTATCTATATTTATCATAAATATCAATACCAATAATCTCTTTGCCATGTAGATATTGACTTTAATATTGTATCTATCTACAGAATGACATTGTAAAGTATGGAGGGGTAATGTTGATATCTATCAGTATACCAACAAGTATTGTTGTATGCAATTTGGAGGAGATATGAGGATAGAAAATAAGCTTCCAAACACGAACCAATTAGTTTCCATAATTTACCATGTAATGCTTGGAAATTATCTCCATTTTGAAAATCATATAAGTTGGGAATTATATTTAACAGACAATACCCTTTCCAAGATCCATTAAATACACTGATTTTAATAGCATATAAACATTAGCAACGGGAGAATGACATTTTACTTCACAATGAGAAAGACCCGCAATACTTGAAGTTGAAATTCAGGAAAAAAAATTGAATTTCCCACCACCCATAACCATACTGGTTAATAATGAACCAAGATTTTGTGTCATACATGCAGCATGCACTTACAGAAGGATTTAAAAGCATGATGCAGATGTGTTGAAAATGATGGCATCTAAGTTTGAAAATGCATTCAATTTTTATAAGATGAGAAACCTGATGTTTCTAAAGAAATTTGACATATTTTCTTTTGGAAAATCATAAAATTTTCACATCACACCTAAATAAAATTTAAACTAATCTTCTAAGCATTAAATTTGTTCACTAAATATTCCAGGAACTATATGCATGTTGCTCTCAATGAGAATACCTAAATGTTATTTGATTATTATATGGCCCAAACAACATAATAATCAATAGTTTTTAATAAGCCTGCACTTCTGCAAAAGTGCCCTGGAAGTAGAGAAACTAAATTTATATACACCTTCAATGATATCATCAGTAGTTCAAGTCTTCAAACAATTAATCATCTGAAGAATACAATTTTGTTAATAAACCCCACTTACATAAACATGAAGACCCATAAAATGCTACCTTAAATATATATTCAAGAAATGTAACTAGCATATAAGCTAAACCTTATGTAGATACCAATCACCTGGTATAACATGGAGATAAGGGCAAAGGGGATTTGAATAAAGAGCAATGATTGAAAATGAATAAAGTCTTTTACCATTGCACAATGGGATTTCATCACTCTCTATTCGAGCTGGAGACAAAGCGACATTAATTATAAAGAAATCATATGAAAATCATTAACATAAACCCCACAACTAAAGGTTAGCTTGATTGTAGAATGCCCTATATTATTCAAAGGCAAATGGAATGATGGAAAACCTGCATGCTGAAGCACAATGAGGGCAATCACTTCATATATACCAATAAAATTATAATAAAACATAGGATGAAGCAGATGTTAAAATCAAATAAATCATATCTAATCAACCAGGAGCAAAATGTAACTTTCTGGGTAATATAAGCAATTAGGTAGATTTACTAACAGATGCAAATTTTATTCACTCTGTATACTCAAAGTTTGTTCTTGACAAACCTAAAGCTTGTCTGAAACTTGCCTGACAGAGCAACAAGAACTGTATGCAAATTGAATACCCATTATTGAAATCTAATGATTACTGAAAGGTTAAAGAAATATCATTAACTTTGAGCACTGGCAAGAAACATGCATACAGTTGAATCTATTAGTAAACCATATTTTGATAGGACCGTGTATTTGTACTTGAATTACAAGCAGAAACTTTGCATTTAATTCTCTTTGGTTGTTATTGAAAATTTAAAAAAAAAAAATGATCATAGAATGATATGCAAACATTAGTATCACCAGTATAGCTCCATGATTTGCAGAGCAAATGGATGACATTATTTTGTCAAATGAATTGCAAATTTGTGCTAAACATTGCAGTTTATTTATGAGATGAATATACTCAAGAAAACAAAATATTCTTGTTCATTTTAAATTAAAACTAGTCTAAAACATCTGAACAATAAAATGTAAACTATAAGAGTGTTATATCAGTAAAAACTAATCCTGTTGTGAAAACCTTACAATGAACAATCACTTAACATAATATTTGAAGTGAGGTATGGTCAATGAAGAAAGCTATCGGGGAAAATGAATGTTGATTGCTGCGAGAAGAAAATTTGTCTGCATTAACAATCAACTGATCCTCCCAATGGTACATGTGGTCATACAAATCAAATCATCTACAGTATTATCATTGCAGTACATGAGTGTTTCAATTCATGTATTTTGAATACAATTTGTCTTTTTTCTTTTCTTTTTTTTCTTCTCAATTTTAGGTGTAAATTGTAAGCTAATTTCTACAAGTGTTACTTCACAGTCATCAGGTGAATTACCCTTGCAAATATTCTGAGAGAAATGTTTTACAGAACTGGGCCTACTATAAAATCCTTGCATATATCGTAAAGTATGAGAAAATACATCATTCTGAGAATATTTGAACAAACTCTGACTTTGTTGCAATTTACAAACAGCATCCAAAATCTTCACATCATTTAAGAGTGGAAATCGGGGGAGATGCAGTCACACTCAGTCCCAACCAATGAAAGGTCAAACCGAATCATACCACTACTTTACCCCTGTATGGAGGAAGATCCTGAGATATACTATCAACTGAGAATAAATCTAAAAGAAAGAGACAAAATATCCATAGAGAGACAGCATCGCAAAATATTACTATAGCAACACTGCAATAAGCAAGCAATCATCTCTTCTCACAATGTACACAGTTTTTTGATCTACTTGATCATCTCCATCTTCCTTATAAAGAAATGTAATAAAATGAAATGTAAATCATAAAACAGAAGAAGCATGTATATTACAAGTGAGACAAATACAGAATATGTCAATGGCTCATTCGAGAGGTACTTACGTGGTATTTTCTTGAAGACAGTTTTAGCCATGAATTCTTTGAATCTGTTAGCATAGAAGCCAGGTCTGTGTACAGAAACTGTATCACCATCATGGACAACAGACTTCCAGGTATGTTCTAATTTCTTTGTTAATCTATTGAATCATTAAATGAGAAGAGAAGGAGGGAGGGAGAGATAAAGAGAAAGAGAGGGATGAAGAGAGGAAACACAATTCATTTATAAATTGTAGACAGTTCTTGCAGATTTTTTACAAAAAACTCGAAGGACATATTCCATTAAAGAATATGCATAGGCAATTCCACATGAGAAAAGTCCGGAAATATTTCTTTAAAATGTTTTAATTGTCCATGGGGAGAGCATATTGTTGATTATTTACTTGGAATCTGTGAAGTATATAAAAAGGTTTAAAAATCTCTCTTCAGAAATATGCAAGATATGTTTTTGTTTTTTTTTTCAATTTTATGGACTGTGTAATGACCCTAATGACCCAACAGGAAATTTCTCTGATATAATTCTGTTACCGATATTCTTCATACCTTGGAGAAATCCATGTGATGTAAATGTTTCTTCCTTCCCGGACGCTATCACTTACTTTATATTACATTTTAAGAGCTTGACAGATCTCTGAGAGTCTGTCACTGAGCTATTACAGACAAAAAGGTAGTTCAAAATGGCATGGGGTTCTGTTACCGCCCATGTGCAGTTGCCATTATTATTTCACAAGTCAAGAAAATCAACAACTTGAATTGGTTGATCTTGACCTTCAATAAAAAAAATGAAATTGTGTATCACAATCACAAGCTAGAATAGTTGATGTTGCATATATGAGGGGATAAGATAACAGCACTACCAGTGAAAAAAAGACTTACTTGTAACATTGTAAGATGTCTATAATTCCTATATAGAGTAATAATCTGTCTCCTTTTGAATTTTTAGCTGGAATACCTCCACTCCTGAAAGAGATAAGAAAAAGCACAAATACTATAAAACATAAATTAAAAACATACTATTCATCAGGCGTTCAACCCTCAGATCAATAAAAGTGCTAAGTTGAAAATGCCCTAAAGAGTGACAATTTACATCTTGATCCACCTATTCACTATCGTCCTTCATATGCAGTCAACATGTAAATAATATCCAATGCAAAAATGAAAGGATGGGAAATGTTCAATGACATTTTGTACAGAATACTTCCCTAAAGGAAGCACTCCATATGCATGAAAAAATGCAAGCTAGTGGTCAGATTATTCTATCTGCTATAGTACATGAAGCATAGTAATCTTTATTATTTGCCGCCAAAATTTTATTCACTTCTGTCTTTTCTTTTCTTTAGTTGGTGATTCAATCAAGCATCTTTCCAAGAATTACGATGTAATTCATAAACCCCTTTAAAAAATTCTGTAAACAAGCAAAACTCAGGATACATTGTTTAGTAAAATTGAAATGAATCCGATACATTATCTAGCAAACGATTTTGTTTCCAACACATGATGGTCATTTATGAGTTTGTATTTTTCACGTTTTGTTACTTTCTACGTGGTATGTATCATTGTCTGTAAAAGGTTCTGTAAAAGAGAATTTTCCATTATAAAACATTTCATATCAATTAAATTCAAATGTTGTTTCTAACATTTTCCCTTCCAGATTGTCTCTGTTTAGAATGAGGAAGTTGTCTTAAACTTACTGTTCATCATCTCCTCCTAGCATGTATGTATCAGATTGACCCTGGATGGCTTCTCGTGTGGTGGAGAATGCAGCAACCCTCTGTCTGTTGTTATATGACCGGGATCTTTCTAACCTTGGAGGTATACCTTCAATTCAACATACAGAATAGTGACTTCCAAAACAGTGTTAACTACATTTAAACAAAAAAAATTACATGGAAACTATTAAATAATTTTTCATTATTTCTTCTGATCTTTTTATTATCCATAAGTATTCAATTCAATTCAATGCGACAGTATTTATCAAGTGATGGTCTCATTTAAGAATGTTTCATTTAATTTTCTGCATCGATTCAAAGTACAATTTAATTATTCACGGAGGAAACTTAATGACTGAGATCTGTATATCCAATAAGAACTACCAAATAATGCTTTATTTAATAATTTTTACATTTTTCTATTAAAATAAACCCGACTACTGAAGCTGAATTAACTAATTTCATTACAACAATATTTGGGCGCACATAAATGTTAGGAAAATCACACAAATTCAGACTTATTTACATATCAGAGAGCCTTTATTTTCAAGTTTTGAAAGATTATTTTTCAAGAATAGTCGACAGGCATTATGAGTGAAAATTTGGGAAAATGTGTATTCGCACAAATTTCAGTCTATACAGTAATCATTGTCACGGACGGCAAAGGTCTAGCAAGCTTTTACCTGATGATGAATTAAGAGGGTCATCCCCATTACTGTTTTCTGTAGGAGTTCTTGGTGTCTTCTCTGTGGGTGTTCTAGGTGTTTCTGGAATAGGGTCACCAGGATATTCTGGAGGAAGGTCATCTAAGCCTGGTGTGCTGGGGTTATCACGTCCTTCTTTGGCCTAGGTAGACAAACAAACACAAATGAGTAGACAATATTATTTCAATCAATTATTAAAGGGGAACCAACCCCTGGAATTGCCGTGCTTTCAGTGAATGACGAAAAATCAAATCAAACTGTGAAAATTTGAGCAAAATCGGACAATTCGTTCAAAAGTTATGAATTTTCAAATTCACAGAGATTTGACGATCACTGCCGCTCATGGGGATCCATGCGATCAGCAAAAGCGACAGAATCTGTGACGTCATGTCGGACAAATCCTCATTCACTTTGTACATATAGTTTCTTAAAAATGGATTAATGCAAAATTTAGAGTAAAGTTACAACATAATTCTTCTCAAAATACATGCAGAATCGATACCCGGATCGAAAGATTGCATTTTGTTGACTTCTCCGAAAGAGGAGAAAATGCGTAATTTTGTAAACAGAGTTAATAAGGAGTTGTCTGACATAACATCACAGATTCATTGAATTTGCCGATCGCACGGATACCCATCACCAGTAGGGATCGTCAAATCTCTGTGACTTTGAAAATTCATAACTTTTGAAGGGGTTATCCAATTTCGCTCAAATTTTCACAGTTTGTTCATCTGATTTTTTCCCCATTCAATGAGAGCACGAAAGTTCCAGGTTTGGTTCCCCTTTAACCAAATGTGGGTTGTATTTTATACAAACTGTGCATAGATCTATGCATGACTCTACAAATGACTAGTGAGTCTTCCTTAGGTGTGATTCAATGCCAGTGGTTATCACTGAGTGGGGGAAAGGGTCACCAGTCTTGTGCAGATATCCCTCAGTGACATACTTGATGACTGGTGTCTTGTCTAGAGATGTTTCCTTGTCTCTGAACAATGTGCACATTTCACAGACTTATCCAAAGGAAAGTAATTTACATGTAAATCAGAACTCATCCTTAGCCATTGCAAAATAGGACAGATATTTTTATACCAATATAACAAAAGCAGAATAAATATTGAATTTGTTTACAGGTAACTCTGCCTCGGCAAAATCGCTTGGGACCACAAAAAATGTGTTGGCTTATGAAAAATTTTGAATGATTTGTTCCACAAACACTACTTTAACTTGGGTGATTGTTCAATTCAATCTGAGTAGAGTCAGCTACACTTTTATCAGTTAGACCCATGAGAAAAATCACAATTCATGGAAGAAATTAAAAAAGGCCAAGCATTATAAATAGAAACATCTTTCAGTTTCACATAAAAAGGCAAAACTTTACCAATATCAAAAGTGTCTCGGACAAGAATAATGAAAAATTGCAGCATTATTGAAAGATCTAAACCAGGAACCAGTTGCATAAAACAACGCCATAAATAGTAAATCTTGTGCAACCCTTGATAATTGGCTGTTGCTTCAGTCTATACCATTGTACAATGGGCCCCAGAATATTTATCTTTTTCTCTTTTTAGAAAGGCATTATTTGGGTAAGCTAAACAACTGAAAGATAATAATCATTTACCAGGTCTCGTTGCGCTTGATCCACGTTGTGAATTCCGAGAAGTAAACTGTAATCCATGATCTTGAAACTTTCCAGTACCTAAAAAACAATAAACAAAGGCACATTTCCTTGTGAGCATGGTATCAAAACATAATTGCTGTAAGGATATTCTCTATATTTTTCTTCAGTTGTGTCTATATGGCAATCTATATATGTGTTGGTTGAAGTGCTCAAGATTCATTTCAGCATTTATAATGACACAGCCAATGTAAATTTAATTTACAATATTGAAACAAACTAGTACTGTGAAACTAGTTACTTGCTGAACCATCTATCACAATAACTTGCTTGCTATTTTTTGCTGTGAAAACCGAGTACAAAAACAAAGATGAATCAATTCAAACAAATTGCTGCACAATCTTTATCTGCATGATTGCTTTCAACTACACTATATCAATAAAAAGAACTTTAATAGCAAGGTACATAATAGGAAAGAAGACACATAACGATACTCACTCTACAATCCCGTTGTATCGTCTTGAGTAGAGCATTATATGTCAATGCATCTAAGTGAAGACCATCTGGATGTTCTTCCATGAAATCTAAGTCTTTCAGAGTTGGTGATTTCTTCTGTTTCTCCGACTTTGATGCTTTTCTCTTGTAAGTTGAACCCTAAAAAAAAACATTTGGGCATCTTCAAAGAACTTGTGGCTTACTAAAACAGAAGTATAATTATCAAATATGAAATATCCTTCATCGCTGTTGTAGTCTTTTTCAATCGTTCCTATGACAGAATGTAGCTTGCTAGAAAACATATCTATGCACTCTACCATAAGCACTTTGTTGATAGTAAAGCGGAGCTTCCAAGTATGAAAGAGGAAAAAGATTCTATCACATTCATACAAAAATTCAAAGTGAGTGGAACAAAAAGACCTATCATTTATTAATCTTTGGAGGGGTGTAAACCATCTATCTTTTGATCAAAAGAAATATAAACATATTATGACAAATCTGCAACAAAGTGTAATGCAAAAAGAAAACATTATTAGCGAATTAGCATATTTAAAAAGGATTCAATGGTATAACAATCTAGATATATAACTGTACTTCAATTTTCAACTGTCAGATTGTACATCTTCAACCTTTTCCAAATTTTCAGAACATTTTCCTAAAATGCTTGCTTTCTATATGAGAAAGAGTTGATATCTTTAAATTCATTTGCACTCTCAATTTAAGTATGCAACTATCAGATTTGTGAGATGTAAGAGGGTAAGTTATAAATGCATGGCCTAATAAAAAGTAATTAACTCATCAGTATGTCATCAATCATTTTTTTTAAAGAATGCCCTCTACCTTGACAGGCTACAGCCAATACAAATATGCATTTAGACTGATCTCTAAGGGGTTTTAATGACATATGGGGAGTCCCCTACCTGACCCATTGGATGTATATTTGTTTGGACTTGTCAACTAACTGCTCAGCAAACAAGCATTTGACCATTCCCGCTAGCAGACTCTACTGGTAGCAATCCCTACATGATTCTACTGTTAATTGAACAATGGAGAAAATATCTGCATCTCTATTGCAGGTTGAACAAATGCTTTCAATATTGTATGGTAGTCTTACAGTTATGTTGGAGATGTTTGGCATCAATAGGAATGTGATCATCTACATGTTCAGTGATCATAGACCATACAGTACAATGTCATAATAAAAGCCAAGAATGGTCATGGACTAGTAAGGCATTTGAATAGATAAAGCAAATGGTCAGATGTAAACTAATTTGAAAAAATATGTTGCCGATAATCCCAAATGGAAAATTATTATATTCAAAATTGAATTCATCCGATTTATCATAAAGGATAATTAAAAAAAATATCAATCATTCACTAATAAAAGAATCCTGTTATATGTATGAAGGACAAGTAGGAGTAAAACTTGTTTCTTAATCATCAAATGTTTTGATTATTATGATAACAAAATAAAATAGATGTGAAAGAGAAGTGATGCTCACCTTCAAATCAAACTTTTGATGCATCCTCACCATCGATGGAAGGAGATTGTTCATGACAACAAATCGGATGTTCTTGCCACCACTTTGGTATGTATAAAGACCATAGAACTTCGGTAGCAATGTCCTGGGGTTCTGTACAAGATTCTACAAGAAGAAAAAGATACATATAA
>BQKZ01000141.1:155862-170798 GCA_036244855.1 Temnopleurus reevesii | reverse complement strand
AGATGGAGTAGGGGGAGAAGGAGAATTATATGTAATTTTGTATTTGAGCAAATTTTCTCATTGTCATGAAGGAAAACATATCATGCGAGTACCTTTTATCTCCTCACATCTTCCTTCATATTGAGTGTTTATTGTTGATTATATGGCAATATATTGAAGTGAATAACTTGAGAAGTTGATAAAATCGTACATTGAAAAGAAATCTTCAGAATAACAGTGTTGAGTGCTGAATGCATTGCAAGAAAGTGAGATTTACCATTACCTTGGTATTGCTCAATCAATTTGTATTTTTCATTGTTTTATGACTTTACCCTCTAAGTATCCTTTTTTTACACACAGTATAAATACATTTAGTGTCCCATAAAGTGCAAAGCACTGTCTATTCAAATATCATGCTCTGATTGCATTTCAATAAATTCTTTGTTCTCTTGAAATATAAATACTAGTTATAGGACCCACATTATACTGAACAGGTGTAGAATACAGTATGAGATGTAGTTTGAATATCCTTGCATTAAAGCAGTAACATGAGATGTTTATCTATAGCCTGATCATATCACTTATATATATATATGTGTATGTCCATGATGAGATCAATATTAGGCTTGGGACTCCAGCAAATGATGCTCAATTAATATTTATTGCAAATAGTCCGACTTCTCTACATCCTTGAGTCTAGGTTGAATTAGATTGACCAATTCAATCTCCTATACAAACACCTTCATCACAAACTTGAACCACACACAAGCATCTACATCATAGTTTACCTCTCTCTTTTGAGTTAGGAGGAGGAGCAAACATCTGGAAGATGTTTGTGTAAGCACGTCCCAGCAGCCTTTCATACAAATAGGTATCTAAAATTTGTACTTAACTCAGACTACATGCAAGCTAATGGCTTTATGATTCATAATATAGTTTTTGCTGGTGCAGTAATTAAGCATCCTAAAATTAACATCTACACTATAGAAAATCAATAAATCATTACATGTTTCTGATACAAATATATACAGCTTAAAAACAGACATTTTGAGCACTTGAATTTCAAATCACTACTTGTGATAAATACATTGTACGTGTACAGTATTCGTATAATGCACTCTACTGACACGCTTTATCAAGGAAATAACAGTGTGCTTTCATGAATCATCTATCAAACAAATTTTTACAAAATTAAGGAAATAAAAGAAATAGCTGAAGAAAAATAAAGACCATACTAATTTTTGCCAGTTTCCACACTGTACTATCTGTAGACTGATATAAAATATTTCCTATATGAAATAATAAAATTGTGAAGCCCATGTTCACCTGCACAAGAGACTATTTTCAAATTTTATATAAACAGGTGTACAAGAGGAAAAGATGTTACGTTATTGTGACAAACATTTAAGGAATATCCTTTCCTTAAATGAAAGGAATTTTGACCAGCCATTATTTTTAATTTTCATATAAAATAAAGAACACCCTTATAAAAGTGACAAAATCTTTATTACAAGCAAGGCATTCTCCACATAAATATGATGTACCCATTTTTCCTGGAGGACATAAAAAATAAATGTAAGAATAAATATAGGATCTTTAATGTAAAAGTTGACTGATAGCTTACCATGTAATAGCCTGGTAATAGTTTCTGTAAAAAGTCTGCCTCTTTGTGTTGTGTGGTCTTGATAATGAATTCATCATCTAAGGTTAGATAGAACACACTACCACTAGCACCTGGGTTAGATAATTCTGTTAAGGCTCTGTCAACCAATGACACCTGTAAAGATATAAAAATGAATAACAGAGTCAAGATAATAAAACATGATTCAATGATTTATATTATTCTTGATAACTACAGAACAGACTAATAATTAAAACAAATCACAAAATCAATTCATGGAAAATACAGCTTAAACGTTTGGTGCACCAATTCAGTTTCTTTTACGATAAAGATTTATTTGGTAATGAAGACAGTATTTGATTTATGGATATCCTTTGACATCAACATTATACTTGTAGTTCTCATTGCTTTTCCTCAAATCATTTGGTAATACACAATTTTTTTTTAAATGTACTCCTTTTCCTTCACTCACCACACATGCAGGCAGTTCATCATCATACTAATACGTACATGTAGATGATACCAGTATTCATTTGAGCCAATATTCATTTTACCATTTTATTCCCACATCTCAGATGTACTGTATGGTATACAGTGAAGGTGTTAGGTGCATTTGATGAACACAGGTATGAAACATGAATAACAATGTGCAAACACGCACACATTTCACCTTCAGACATGGCAAAACTGTACTGTGTGAGAAAGTACCACAAGAGTTGAGAAAAATATATTGTAGAGCAGCGATGTTCATGTGTTTAGAGAGAGGGAGAGGGAGAGAATAGGTGAGAGAAAATGAGGGAGAAACATAGTGTATTAGTAAAGCACGTTCCGAGGCATGCATGAAAAATGTGAATCCATTATGCGGCATGTACAGGTACGAGCTACATAGAAAGAGCCATCGATCACTCCTAACACTTATTGTACCTTCTTGCTACAAAATTATTACAAACAACATATTGTATGTACATGGAAAGTAGCAGAACCATTTTGTATAAAAGCATTCAAAATGTGCAAATGCCCCTCTCTACAGTGTACACGTATGTTGTGTGTGAAGCAACAATAGGTTTTTTTAATGATTCATTCATCGTGATTGAATTAGGAAGATGTTTCCTCTTTTTTTTAATGCACGATTTAGTTCTTCTAAGGACTAAAAATTTGAAAAGAATTTAATTTCAATGAAATTCATATGCAACAATTAAAAAAAATATGAAAAGTGGCAATACTACATGCAATACCAAAATCTAATTGAATAGCACCATAGCAATACATTTTTACTGATTACCTCATTCGGAAAAGGAATTATTTTACAACACATTCAAACACTTTTCTTTACTCAAAGTGGCAACAATAGAACTTTTTACTTCTCATTTTAAACTAATAATGTGTTCAATTGAATTGATATTGACTCTCCGTTGTCAGAAGGTGTATTCAAAAGAAAGGGTAAATAATGTGAAAAACAGTGACTTGCAAATCCTTAATATGTTACAAATTTAAGGGTTTTAATAATATCAATAATTACAACAAGACAGTTTACAGCTTATCATATGCATCAAAATTCTCTGCATCAAATGTGAAATGGTGCCATGGCAATGGTCAGATTTTGTGTACATTTTTTTTTTCTGGCCATGAGCCTGCTATGATTTTGAACAGCGCTGAACCTGAACCAAAAAACAAAATAAATTCATTTTATTTATAAAATAAAAATTCACGTTCATTGCAATACAAGCAATACTAGGGGCGTTCGGACAACATATAAATAGTGGGATTTGAAAATTTATTTTCTACAAAATCAGAATCTCATCCTTTTTTCAGTGCCCGATTTACACAAATTTAGTTGGATTGCATTGTTCGTATGTGTACATTCACTTTGGAAGGTGTTGTTGCTAGCAAATATCACCCATTGCGAGAATGAGGTTAGGATTAAACATACAAATTTTCGGTGCGAACATGCAAAATAAAGCTGTGAAGCACAGACCCAATCAGGCAGAAAAAAAAAATTGTCTAATATTGAAAAAGTGTCTTTGAAAAAAAATTAATCAATCATGAAAAATCCTTAAAAATTGGCTTGTTGAAGATTGATAACTAAAATTATTGGGCACCACACAAATTCATGAATGTTAGTATACATCATGACGTTATGACACCTACATGTATGCTACATACATGCACGCTACATACATGCACTGTACACTATTTTTAGGTGGCTGTAGAGTACAGATTCATGGCCGAAAACAGACTGAATGTTCAATTGGGGTCCTAGGGAATTCTGCCATTTGTATTACAAAAAAATACATAGATGAACAAAAAAAACAAGAAAAGAAAATTCCTGTGATCTCATTAGGCCGAGTTTTGTAAATCTCCAATCTAGTAGACCGGTAAATTAGTTTTGGATAGTACTTTTGAAAAATATGATTCGATTATCCCTGCCACACATGATGTACATTGTAATGTAGCTCTTCGATTATGCATGCATGTGGCGCTTTAATTATTTTGCCTCTCAAACTTGGCACATCAACTTGCGGTGGACATGATATTACTAATTTCCTTGTAAGAATTTTTGAATATTTCCTTCATTCTGGGTGGTAGGAAATGTATTTTGGCTAAAATAAATATTTTCTTTGGGACAAATACATTTGCTGAAATTAGTCATCCATTTTTGCTCATTCATAAAGGAGCAATAATATTGCAAATTCAAGTATGTTTGTGTGATGTCTGTACTCAAAACATACTGTAGATTGGAAATAGATGTTCCAAATATGAAGTGTTTGATATCGGTATTGCTCTTCATATCGCTTGATAGCAGTCATATGTAATAGGGAGAATTCATTGCAGGTGAAATGATGACACTGTGTGAGAATTGAACAGAAAACAAACAATACTATGCAGCAAATATTGCACTAAAAATTGTATACAAGATGATTGAGAAAATCAATACCATAAAATAGACATTTCTGCAGCTGCGATAGTACAATACAGGGTAATGAAAAAAATGCACCACTACATGCCTGTGGCCAGGTCTTTTCCCTGGGATGTGAATGAAGGCCTATGTATCAAAAGAAAGACCCCTTTGTTGCAATAATTGAGCTGATCATTTCTGTGCCATTGACCTTGGACTTTTCATGACCAAGTCCTGTACACCACTATAGAATGTACAAGTATACGTTTACGACGTGAATCAACACATAAACATAAATAAAAGTTTAATCAATTATGCAGAACCAGTTTAATAATAAACTCCAGGCCTGGTCATGTTCTGCTATTTACATCCCTTCAAATATACATACCCTACACATGAAAACCAAGAGGGAAATATTCAATATATTCAAAGTTTAGCCCAAATAAAATCTTTTTTGTTACCCTTGAATACCATTTTTCTTCATTTTAGAAAAAAAAATTGAACACCATTCTCAAAATTTGTGAGGAAAAGAAAACTGAAAAGGAAATGAAAAGCCACAGAACATCAGAAAAATTACTTCAATATATTCTTTTTAATTTGAGTGAAGAGTAAACACAAATTTTAGGTCAGGTCATTTGCTTTCTTTCTGTTCTCAATGTACTACAGGGTTGTAAGATATCAGCTTGAAATGTGACTTCAAAAACAAAAGAGATTCTGTATACTTAAGTATACTCTACAATCAACAGTACTGACAATTGGAATCTAAATGATTGTACTTTTAAAAGTCCCTCAGCTCAAACAACTAGAGTGCAACAAATATCAGGTATGACTTCACAAAGCTGACTTGGTCATGATTGCTACAGTACACAAGTACAAAGTGAACTGTGGTCACCTTTGTGATGCTTCAAATACTACATGTACATGTACATTATAGCTGTACCATTACTGTATTACGTCACGATGAGGCTTCCAATCTATAAGAATAATCTAAACTGACCAAACATATCTGCTTTGTGACCTTGTTATTAATTTCTTCACATCATGGCAACTACCAATATGTTTATACCCAAGTCTATTTGCAATACACTGTATGATAAAAACTTAGGCAAATTCATTGTCACTGAATTATAGAAAATACAATCCAGCAAATGTTACAGTTTGTATAATTGCAAAGTGGAAAATTCATTAAACTAGTCATTTGATTGTAAAAATAGCAAATCATACAGCAATTTCAGAGAAAAATGCCTCCAAGTACATTGTCAATCTATATAGTGTATATCACATGTATCTTCCTTTTTGGATGGGGGTTAAAGAATGAAGACATTCAGAGTTTTCCTTCAGGTCTCAACCTACATGTACATGTAATGGCGAAATAAATCTACATTGTAAACTGTGATTCAAAGTCTGTCCAACGAACAACTCCATAATAATTGAATTAGCACTGAGGAATTGGCAGACAGTCAATCAAGTAATTTATGTAAAAGGCTATCGGAATTTCATCCACTTCACTTGCAGTAAGTTCAAATTGAATTTGGCTATCAGCCCACAAGCAATCTATTGTAAAAGACAAGTCAATTAATTTCTTTCCAGCATCACTTCATCAACCATGTACACATATACTTTTGTACCACCAACATGCATATAATCTGATATCTTGTAAGTTGATTTTTCTTCTAGTTGTATTCCCCTCATCTATCCCTTTAAATTTTTTTGCAAGACATCTCCATCAACATTCAGTATTCGTCGAGACAGCAGTGGAGAAGACATCACACGCTCTCGGTATCTGATATTAGCCAAGCAGACTTGTGACCCCAAGGCATGGCATGCAAGCAATAATATTGCGTTTTTCTCTCCTCTACATCTAATAATAGTGTCCTAGAAAGTACAATATTAATTTACCACCAAAATGTCAAATCCCCATGCCCAATATCAGAACCAAATTGTCTTTGAAGTGTTAGGCAGTTAGTGGCTGATGGGGTATGAAGTAGAAGGGGTGAATGATACATTTGTACATCTTTAAAAGGAAAAGTTAAACACCATGTCAACTGCATCAAAAATATACTAAAATACACACAATTTGAGAGTGTTGAACTAAAAAGAAATGAATTATACATTTAAATAAATTGATGGGTTACAAATAAAATGTGTATGGCTGTGTGCATACAAAAATTTGAACAAAATACTTGATACCTTTAACAGTTTTATTACAAAACCTAACAAAGATCATATAGATCTAACATGGCACAATGACCTCAACAAACAATCACTTTTAATTGCTCAATTTTGTAAGATTGTTTTCTGAGAGTCATATAAGATAACAATCTGGCATCACTCTAAAATTTCAGAGACTTGTTTACAAGGACATTCTAATTTTATCCTGACACAATTTACAAGAAAAGGTAATGGTTATGAATATTCGTGAACATGAAAAGACAACGCTAGAAAAAATGCACAGGTACACCAAGTATTATAAGGATCAATGAATGAACTCAGTGTGTCATGTGGAGTAGGCCCAGCACTTTTATAATTCACTGGTGAAAGTCATAGGAACAATGTTGTGTAATAAAGCTTTCATAGATTCTTGCCATTCTATCTTGCATATTGCTACTTATGACAAGATATTTATGCATCATCCCTCATTCAAAAATTCTCAGCGATTAATATAGATGTACATGTCACTCTTCATACATAAAAAACATTATCCTCTATTGTTCATACATGTAGATGGTGAACACTTTTAAATGTAAAAGAAAAACAGAAAATTGATTGAAGATAATCAAAACAATATCAATGCCAAAGGAAGTTATATTTACTCACCAAGAAGTCATCTGGCTGAATACCAAAGAGTTGTCTAAAATATCTGAATGCAATGGGAGCATACGTTTTGAACCTGAATTCTGGATATGAGTGCGCAGGCGTGATGTTACTACCCTCACTGAAAAAAAAAACATAGGAAAATAATCATTTCATCAAAATTTATGGATAAAAAGTGTAAATGGTTATAATCAATCTTTGAATTAGAAATACAAAATACTGTATTTGTTGAGCGAAAATGAATACAATCTTGGCTAAATCGTGGACAGGAAAAAAAAAGGAAAAGAATGAAAATGCTCGGTGTAAAAAAAAAATACTTTAATATGCATGAAAAGACCTTTTACCTGTAAAGTGTCTCTAAAAATTCTATAACCTCTGATTTGGGGAATATTGAGTAAGCAACTTTGGCAAAATCTTTGAGTTATCTGTCCGTAGCAGAATACATTTTCACAACCCATTCACAATTTTTCTATTTGATAAATATCAAATAAGGTTATAAGGATACAGCATGATTTTTTTCTAAAATGCTTGACGATGTGAAAAGGTCATTCACAGCAACTGTCAATATTACCAACTCAAAAGACCTCCATCAGAAGAGATGCTTAAACTTTGCACATTCATAACTTTTGTTATATTTTGCTCAAACTTTTATTGACCAAAAACTTAAGCTGGGAGTGGATTCTTTTAAACTTCATTTTTTTCACAAACAAAACAAAGACTTCCTCTTCAAATCATCTTTTTTGATAATCATTTGTGTGTTTTTCTCTGAAAGCATTTCCTACGTACAGTGTATTAACCACAACAAGGAATTGAAATATTCTTCTGATATTTTAATTTAGCAATTTATATACTGGAGCTACACAGTGAATACTAATCAAGTTTTATAGTACTGAACAAGGTCAATGAATTAAAAAGGCACCACAATGTTTACATAGAACTTGCAGGTATGTAATCTGCTGGAAAATTTCAGTAACAGAATATGAATGAAGATCTTAATACAGCAATATCATCAAGCGAATCAGCTGCCCTGACACTAGACACACCCACTTTCCACACAGAAGGTAAACAAGTCAATGAGTCATCATGACATACATGTACACATGCACATTTGTGGCTGTACTCAAATCAGCAGACTGGGAGGGGAAATGATAAGTTCTTTAGTTTTAATATTACTTACTATGAGAACCAAACAATGAATATCAATTCAGTTACATGTAAGATCCCCTGTTACTTTATTTTTTGTGATACAACAAAATAGCCAATTCAATATCTAAAATCATTCTAATCAAAACCAAACATAGCAGGATGTGAAAAATCAAATCAAACCCTTTATGTAGACATGTCATACAGGTAGCATTGTTTACAAATTTTATGTAATTTTTAATTATCAGCCTTGCGAATTCGCATCACCAATTCTCATTAAACTTTCTTCTCTCACTTAAGAGCATTTAATCTTAAAATATCTCCACGTGCAAAATACACTATACACCTTTTTCCTATCTCAGATGTAAACATAGACATGTGCACATGAAACAAATTGCCTTTGTAAGAGTAATTTCTACCGTAAAACAGGGTCAATATGAACAGGACTTACACAATCTGTTTATGAAAAAAAATGGTAGATCTGTTTTGTATCATATTTGCTTTCATCTTTTTCACACATGTATGGAAATATCTACCCCGAGCAGGGTCTATAAAACAATCCATTTCATGAGAATTAATTCTTCATGAACTATAGTTATGCCCCTGTTCACATCAGTATTCCTGTAAATTTAATTTTTTTACACTAAATGTTAGTTTCAAAGCTAATTATGATCATCTTTGATGGTCAATCATATAACATCATTACTTTTGTTAAGTTCTACTAGGCTTCTATTGTCCATTTCAAGCACATGTATTTTAAGTTTCTACTCAGTAAATGCTAATGGCATGAAAAAGGAAGGCAAAGTACATGTACATCCCTATTGGATGTTATTGTGGGATAAATTGTAACACAAGACTACTGTACACTTTCAATTTAAACAAAAACAAAAGTTGTAAATTTCTTTGGAATTAAAGTTAATTTGTAAAGTTACCTTGGAAAGAAGACACTTTCGACCACTGTGAAGTCTTGAAGTAAAACGTCTCTCTCCCTCTGATCTTTCTTAGCCGACAAACCACCAACTGAGTGACCAATACCCAGCTGGATGGCGGCCATAAGAGTGGACGAAGAGGTCTGGCAGAAGAGAATGACTTTATTAGTGAGTGCTACAGGTTGCAGCATCAGAGTCACAAGACGTTGATGATCAACCATCATGTCTTCTCTAAACATATCCTGCACTTTCATTTTGGATGATACTTCTTTTAATATCTCAACACTCAAATTTGATCTAAAAAATTTTGTGAAGAGTTTACTTTTGTAGATCTACAAGAGTACATTCAACGTGTAAAGCTATCCAGCGTGTGTTCCTGATAATGGATAAGCATGCTCAAAAAGACCTGCTAGAAATTAAAATGAGAGCAGGCAAATCTCTCTTTGGCAGTGAACAGAATACAGAGAGGACCAAAAAAGGACAATCAGATTTCATTGTTTTATTTTTTGTCATAATTATACTTGGTGCTGACGTTAGTCCAGAACTGGAAAGGCTTTGACTTTGAGATGATTTGATGTGATAATTTCGTTTCATCTCAATTAATTGGGGTTAAATAAAAACAAGTTTGAAGAGGCTATTTTCACATCACGGACAAGTGGGTCAAATCCATCTTAATGGGGGTAGCTGGTGTGTTATGCATTGAAAACAACTGTTCACAGTATAATTCAATCCGAAATGTCTAACCCCATTCTAGTTAAGTTCAATGTTGTCAGATAACATCTTCATCCATCCCGTATGGA
Source organism: Temnopleurus reevesii (assembly GCA_036244855.1). Taxonomy (NCBI): domain Eukaryota; kingdom Metazoa; phylum Echinodermata; class Echinoidea; order Temnopleuroida; family Temnopleuridae; genus Temnopleurus; species Temnopleurus reevesii. Next base: position 160,616 of record BQKZ01000141.1, on the reverse strand, counting down.
CGCTTTGGTTTGAAAGATGAGTATCACGTGAGTGTCAGGCTTGTTATTTACAAAACAATTCAAGGACATATAGGATGTATGGGGTTCTTATATTTTTTAACAAATATACATGGATTCCTACAAAAATAGTTCAATCTCTAATATCCTTGATAAAACAGAAGTTCTGTACTCTATGAGTACTCTGTATTTTCCAGATGGTTATCATTACCAAGAGAATTATGAAAAAAAAAAAAATTTCTGGTTTTATGTTCTCTTAATGTTTTCATATGTTATCATTCAACATATCTATAATTTTGTATCATGAACCATTTGTATAATAAATAAGAACAAGAGGGGTGAATATTTTTGCTTCTGGAGTTACAAAAAGATGTACATGTACCAGCAAATTACCTTTTTATATGTGACCTGTCCATAAGTATCAACTCTCCTGTGGCCAAGTTTCTTCTGTTTGGCGATTGCACTCCCAGCACGGGTTGGATCCAACTCAGAACCAGACATGCTTTGCTGCAAAATACAAAAACGTACAAAAAAGGCATAATCTTCATTTTTCAGGATCTCAAGCATACATGTACATGTACATCTGGGCATGTAGCATGCAATATACATTGTAGATGTACCACATCATATGGGACATTTAGTATATTGTACATGTACAATGCAAATTTCATTATGCTTTGGTACATGCATAGTGCATATTAGAGAAGGACATTGTAGCCACTAAATGTACATTCATGTATGCAAGCCTGCAGACACAATATCTCATAATTTGCCAATTCATTTTGTAATTGTCATATTTGACTCATGATATTTACAAGCCCTTACGAACCTGTATTTTAACATTACAAACCTGTACTTCAACATTACGAATTTGATGAGAATAAGTGTTTTTATGAGTTACTAATTATTTGACCATTTAAAAGAGAAACTGTTTGAAAATCATCTAAAAATGGATTTATGTATTTACTCTTGTTACTTTAGGTGCAGTCATGTATTGTGCAGTGAGTTTTAAATCCCCCCACAGCCATTTGTGTACATGTATACTGTGTGAAGCCACTTTGCAGCTAAGCAAAGCATTTATTGATCAACGAGTGTAAAATACATTTGCACAATTCTCTCATGTTACTTTAGTATCGTTATTACGTGTAGATTCATCCTTGGGCTTTACATGATACAAAAAGCTCAGCATATGCCATCACATTCTGAGAGAGTAAAATGAACATGAAAGCTAACATGTAGGCTCACATACTGTACTAGGGGTAGGGTTTCATTCTCACTAATTTTGCAAACATGTATTCACTAAAATCTGCAATGCACTATCTATACTTGGTGTATCAATAGTAACTTTAAACGTTTTAAACATTTTAATGTTCCTGAAAATCTAATTCTCATTTATGCTTGGGTGAGCACCGCTAACAAAAATGCCTTGCGCCAAGATGAGCGATAATTATAATTCATTTGTTCTTACAAGTAAATATAATCACATTTTTTGCAGTTTTACTTTGAAAATCTAAGCATAATATTTGTGTGGTCGATTTAATCAGGGTTGCAATCAAATTCTGTTGCACTAAAATGCTCAATTCTTGTTACTCATGATAAAGATATCACATGGCTGAGAAATCATATCATGGAAAAAAAATCTAAAGCAAGTTCAATAGTGGGCATTCCAGAAACCACCCACACAGTTTACACTGAGGTGAATAACATTGCAGGGAATGCTGAAGTAGAGATGGGGGCTAGAGGGCTACAGCCCTAACCCCATCGTTTTTTAGTAAAAACGTGGATCTAAAAGGATGGTAAAAACATTCAAAAAATTATGTACATTATCCTGTGTAAAAATGGTCACAGCCCCTCCACTCTTTTAAGATGTTCCAAGATATCTGCGTGTATATCAATGTATTGCCTAGTATGTTAGCTTGAAGGCTGAATATTTTGGGATTTGCTTGATTGTTGGCCTGGGTTACAATTTTGTATTTGTAACTTCAATTTCACAAAGTGGAAATAGCTTTTTATAATATAAACAGTTAACCTTAATTCGGTATGTACATGTAACTCTCCTATTGTGCATGATTGATAATCAAAATTACCCTGTATTTTTATGTAACCAATACTTACATCTAAAGGCTTTGGTTTTGAAGACATCTTCACTGAGGAGTTCTTTCCTGCAATTTATGAAATGTAAAGAAAAAAGATAATAATTTGTATGATTGTTTTCAACTAAAACTTAAGATGAACCAGATATAAAATTGGCGTATCACAGAGATGTCAAACTTTCCATTATATGCATGAGGATAAAATAATCAATTTGAAATGCCAATCCACTAAATCAAATATTTGGTCAAGAGAGAAAATATGATAATGAATAGATACACGTCCTCTCAAGAAAAATATTAGTTTTAGCTGTTCAATGACTCACATTTGATGATTATCCTCACGCTCTCCTAGCTCTGATATCATCTTGATGCTATGTACAGTCACCTTTAGTTCGTTATTTTCCCAAAAAAATATTACTAATTGCAGTATAAAAGGTTGAGCAAAAGCAACACAATACGTGAACATGTACACTGTACGTGTACAGGCATTGTTAAGGCAAAAATCTCTCCTACCTGTGCAAGAATGGTGTTAAAGCCCAAGTATAGTTTTGGTAAAGATTAAGAAATGTGAATTTTTGGGAGTATTTACCAAGACATGTAATTTGTATACATATTTTAAAACCATGGCATATTTTTCTACGAGCTAATTCTTTTGAAAATTTGAATTTGACCTTTAAATCGTATTTAGCGCCCTCTGTTGGTTATAACAATATTTTGCGTCTTATCGGGCATATACAAAGTTATTTCCAAGATTTGATTAAGGCATTATAAAAAGGAATACACAAAGAATAAATTCTGAAATTTTCATCCAATTCTGTGCATGAGAAGTTGTCCTTTATCAAGAAAGAAAAATAATGAATTAGCGTCGGGGGACACAACGCTGAAATATTTTGCACATTTTAGGTTATAACTTTTCCAAAACTTGTTCATTTTTTGCACAATCTTTTGTACAGCATGTTCATGATATCATGTTTCATTTTATAATACATTTGAAGACAAAATTTGGCAATAAAAATATTCGCTTATTACCAAAACTTTACCTGGGCTTTAACAAACAATCAAAAGTAATAGCAGAGCCATAAAATCTAAATGAGGATGAGATTTTTCTTATTGCTTTTACTGCAAAATTTACAACTGGGCATCTCGTAAAAATTTGTAGAGCAGCACATTAGGGGCGTTCACACTACAGCAAATTACCGCTATCCTTACATCAATGTTAAAACATTGATACATGTCAGGATCGCCTGGATCCCAATCCAAATCACCCCTCGGGGTGAGATTATTCAGAAATATCACACTGCTGGTCTGATACTTGTACATGAACAGCATCGACAAATACATACATAGCTTATGAACTCTGAGAAGGTAAAACACTATGCACATAAGAGTGATTGAGCTTTGATAATATACAAAATAAAACATAACAATAATGATAAATATTACTCATTTAAAATAAGAATGATGACAATAATGAAATCATAATGATGATGTTCTATCCCTCCCCTCCAATCCAATCCAATCCACTCCACTCGGACTCCACTCCACTCCCCTCCCCTCCCCTTCCCCTCCTCTATCCTCTCCTCCATCTACATTGTACTTCCCTTTCATCTTCTTCATCTTCTTCAATACATGCTGTACATATAGTATGTTCTGCTCATTTCTGCAGCCCATTTACTTTAAAACTCTGGAAAACAATCACTATGGTTACATGCCTTGAGATGACTGTTACCTTGGTAATGCAAGATTTACCCATCTGAATGCAGTATGGAACATGCAATCTGCAAGTGCATGTACAGTATGTACAACACTACAGGTCTAGACATACAACATGTACATGTACACACTTCGCAGAATGGTCAGGGTATACTATTGGTGTAATGAGCAAAATATTGTCCATAAACTATTTCATTTTCGTACTGTGTAATTACATTTTCATGTCATTGAGTACACAATTTAAAAAAATGTTTTTCACCTTTTCATCATAATTATGATCATTATCATTATAATTACTATCATTATCATTACCATCATCCTTATCATTATCATTATAATAATCTATTATAATTATTAGTATTATTATCATTATTATTATTATTTTTAATATCATTAACATTATTATCATAGTTTTTATCATTACTATTATCATTACCATTATTACCAACATTATGATAATTATTATAATTATCATAATTGTTATCATCATTAACATCATCATTATTATTATATGATTTGAAGGCAAAATATCACTTTGGTAGTGCAAGCAATTGAGGCATATAGTGTACATTCATAGTTAGGAGTGCACAAATCAAATAAAAATTATTCCTAAACCCAAGTTTTTAAAGAAAACGCTCAGACATGTGTTTGACTGCGCTGAATAGAAATTACATACATGTCAGTGTGCAATACACTGTATATCACAACCTATGCACCAAGTAATAAGACACTTTTTTTTTCATTGTATATACCATACAGTGCTGTACAATGTACATGTATGCAGGGACGTGCTCATGCCTGGTGGCAGACCCAGCACTCAGGCATGACTGCCCGGCACTCGAGGGAAATTTTGCAAATATACCTGGCACCCTGAACTTCAGATCATTTTCAATGAAGAAAAATCGATCAGAAATTACTGATCAAAATATGAAAGGAATAAAAAATAACATC
>BQKZ01000141.1:143407-155337 GCA_036244855.1 Temnopleurus reevesii | reverse complement strand
ATAAAAATCCCAATTAAAATCAATGTTCAAACCTGTTTGATATTTGGTAACAGGTAACTCCAGATTTATTCTTTATCATCGTAATGTACTCCCAGGGTATTGCAATAAAATTAACATGCAAAATACCTACAAATACGATGTTTAAATTCTTAAGTGCAATAAAGATGCAATTACATATAAACATGATTAAATTTGAACAAATCTAGGTGAAAAAATATATTACTTAATTTGAAAATGACAGGCAAAATAAATTTAGTATAAATCATTCAAGGGGAACCAACCACTGGAATTAAGGTGCTCTCATTGAATGAAGAAATATCAGATGAACAAACTGTGAAAATTTGAGCAAAACGGACAACCCGTTGAAAAGTTATACATTTTCAATAGTCAATAAATAAACTTTGGCCACATCTTTCACTTTTTGTATTTTGATCTGCTTGTTTTGATATGTTTTGATACTTCTCATTCTAATATCAACATTATTTTTCACTTTCTGTTAAGTTGACATATGTATTGTATGTTATGTTTAGCATCATTATCAACGCTTTTGAACTTTCTATTCTTTATGTCTTATACTTGCATCATTATGTATAGAGCTTTTGCACTTGAAATTTTGTGCTACATACATTTTGTAATAATAATATTGATAATAATACACAAACTTTATATAGCACTTAATTCCAAAAATGTTCATCTTGAAGCACTTTACAATAAGACAAAATATATAATAAACATATAGATCAAATCAATAGAAAGTGCAAAATAATGATGAATTGGAATGAGAAGTATCAAATCATATCAAAACATGCAGAACAAAATACAAAAAGTAAAAGAAGATGTGGCAAAAATTAATTCATGGACTGTTGAAGAGAAAGGTCTTTAATCTTGGTTTAAATGTTTCAAGGGAAGGATTATGAGAATAATTCTTCATGGTACAACTTGTTATCTTTCTTGGAAATGTGAGTGGTCCTGAAAAGGACCTACCCACTCTAGACATTTCGATGAACATGTTCTCATCGTTTTCAAGAGATGAGAACATGCTCATCGAAACGTCGAGAGTGGGTAGGTCCTTTTCAGGACCACTCACATTTCCAAGAAAGATAACTTGTTGTAGTACTATGAAGCATTATTCTCATCATTATTCCACGAGTGAAACCTTCTTAGAAAGCAAGATTATTATAAGGATTATTATATTTACCGTATGTATTGCAAAATGCAATTGAGTGCACAGACCTAATACATGTAGACAGCACCTATACTTAGCACTGATTTGCAGTACACATCAAAAAGGGAGGTAAACAAGAATTATTTAAAATAATTCATTTAAATGTGAACCTTCAAGGTAGAAAACTACATTTGCACACATTACGGTAATGCTTGCAACTTGTTGTGTACCTCAGATATGCCAAAATAATAACTTCTATGAAGTATTTTGGTTGAATGTAGTCCAGAATATTTAATTCGAATAAAAATCTATTCTATCATAATTCATCTTGACACCGACGGTATCGCGATACTCCTAGCGTATAATACGGTACCACACACACACACACACACACAAAACTTTGTATTAGCACATACATGTACAGTGCGCACTCTAATACACTGCCACACCATGCGGAATACGCACTGAGAGAGACTCTTGCGCTATTAGTCAACGAGGGGTTAACGGCTGTTTTTAATTTTGAATTATTATTAGAATAACTATAAATGCGCCTATCATGACCAATCTTTGTGCTTAATTGATTGGTGATAAGTTCTAACATTTAGTACTCTTCAACATAACACAACAATCTTGGAAAGTCAAAGTCAAAGTCATTGGTGATAAGTTCTAACATTTAGTACTCTTCAACATAACACAACAATCTTGGAAAGTCAAATTTTAGGCTGCAAAAGAAGTATTCTAAGTTGTCCAAAATTTACCTTAGAGAAGAAGAAAAAATGCGAACAGATAACACTGTAATACACTTAAATGATTTGTTGAACCCATCCTATCATGATGCATCATGGTTGCATCATTTACCAAACTGTGACAATGATGAATAACAAAAGCTGTTATGTCAGGTAGGCAATCAAAATCCCTAAATGGTTTGGTTCAATTATTATATTTAATCTCCAAGAACGACGACGACATGCACATTCAGGTGTGACCTTCAAGTTCACAGTAAATTCTGTATCGAAGCCACATGTGTACGTGCTTAAGTACGAGTCTACACACACGCATCATACACTGCTGAGGCGATTCCCAACGTTGTATGAAGGTGACAGTTCAATCAGAGAAACTTTTTAAAAACTCCTCCAAACCGATGGTTTCTTCTGTCTAGGCAAAATTTTGCAATGCAAAGCCTAGCCCTATGACACCCATCTCTCCACTTTGCCTATCTTAATGTCATATTGGGTGACTTCATATACTGTACAGTCCAGTGCAGTGCAGAATGCATTGAGAAGTTAAGTTTTTACCAGTTGCCAATTACACAAAATGGTTTTAGCTACTGTATCTCCTTCTTGCTGAGATGTCTTAACTTCTTGTAACATCCTAAACACCAACACCAGCCTCAACACCAAGTCTGTCAGCGTTGGGGTCGACCTCTCAAGTCTCAAGATTCTGACGTATTTCTGAGTAGTTAGTGTTGCTTGCTGGTGTTGAATGTCGTCTGCTGAACTGAAGATCACGGTCAGTGTTGACTATTTATGTGCCATTTTCCCATTTGTCAGGCTCAACACTAAGAACAATTGTGTAGAAAAGTTAGCATATCTTATAACACAGGCACTCTTTTAAACTTCCAGTTACAAATTTTGGAAAAACTTTTAAAAATATATGTACCGACAATTTGTTGGACCCCCTGGAGATTCATACGAGACAAGTTATATGGCTATAAAGTATGAGATCTGCGTGAAAAAAACAACGCCAAAATTGCAACTTCAAGTTTGGATTAAAATCACGCATTTGTTTTTGACTCGCATAACAGGAGCAGTTCCGCTACAACAACTCTTGATGTGACGGTGGTTAAATTAACTTTACTGTGATATCTACCTTTTAAAAATAAAACCAAAAGAAATGTAAGTTATAGTTTATGTTAATTGGAAGGAAATATTTTTCCATCTAGATTTTAAAAATGATTACATACCGGTATTTTGTATGACTTAAAACAGTTTCATTTGAGAATTTCGGACCAAAAATTATTTTATCGTTAAGCTTTTCGCAAGGGTTTGTGTGAGCGCGTATTACGTAACTTGGTGTTGAGCGATCAATACGGTGATCGTATCGCTTCTGTAAAATGACCACTAACGTAGGAACTCAGTTTACGGGCCATTTTGCTCTCTCAACAGCTTAATCGTAGTTTAGGTCCCCACGACCCCAGCATTCACTTTGCACAGTATTGCTTTATTCAGCTCAGTGCACGCAGTGGGGACCTCGATCCACCGCCATAGACTTGTTGTGTTTAAAAAAATGCGTGCACTCTCAGCGAGGGCGATCTTAAAGTACGATATTGCCCTCTCAACACCAACAGCAACACCAAACATTGACCTTTATATCATCCATTGAATCCTAACTTCACTTTGTCTTTATCGAATATTTATTTAGCATTGGCATGCACAGCCACACATATGACACAGCCACAGGCACAGCATAATCTCCCTCTCCAACCCAGATACAGCCAGACACACACTCAAATCATTCCTTTCAGTTTCACAAAAACTTCTCTAAATGAACAAAAGACCAGTCTTGTAGCGAACATATATATCTCAAATAATACACTCACCACTCGTTTCAGAAGCGTGTCTTTCTCGCTCACGTTTCGCCTTTTCGGCGGCTGTATCCGCCATTATGAGATCCCTATTTGGTAAACAACGTCACCGATCGGCACAGTCTCGAGTCTCTGAATGCACCACCCACACACCTGCCGGTAGCTGGCCTGTCGATAACTTTTCTCGTCAGCTCAGCTCGATCTCCAAACAATGCTGAAATTAATTCCAGTGCTTAGTTGTGGTTTGTAATTATTAGATATACATTGGAGAGTATTAATGAGCTAATAGTCATGTAGAATTTAGGTATTCAACCTTGAAATACATTTTGGTAATCAGCGATGATATGACCTTCCGATGTCTCGCCAAAGAATTGCAATGTCGCCATCTGTTGTTGGCAAGCTGTTTAGCTGAACATGCTTCGTCTCTTAATTCCGATTGCTGTGGTCCTGCCTAGTTTTACAAACTTTTGATTTCTTTCTCAGCGTAAATTTAATTTTGAAATTTTGAAGGGATGAAAAAGAAAGAATGTTCTTAGATATCATTGTCAATCTCATTAAAGTTATGCAAGATGTTTAAGCGAATATAAGAAATATTTTACAGACTATATGAGAGACAAAAAATAGAATTTATATTTATAGATAAAGGACCAGTTTGTGACATACAAACAAACCTGGATCTTTATTGCATTCTTGATTATAATAATGATCACATTATTTATATCTTCACCAAGCCCACTGGGCCATAAAAAGGTGTCCGTGTAATGGGAACATTAAAGTACAAATACATGTGGTCACGATATTTCTTTAAACTGCTTTTAAACTGCTCGACTCGTTTGAAAAAAAAACACCTAATTGAGCATATGTACCTCATTCGCAAAAATGCATTATTATCGTAAGTCAACTTTTCAAAATTTAGAGTAGTCATGTAACTACCCTAAACTTTCTCCATATACATATAGTCTGTATCACATTAGCGATATCTGTATAAAGCATTTAAAGGTGTATAGCATGTATAGGAAACTCCCCGAGGGCGGGCGGGGTGAGGCGATAAAGCTTTTTTTGTGGGGGGGGGGGGAAGATTTCTGTACTTGATTACTGGCAAATTAACAGATTGGTTATTGTTTTTATATTAATTATTATGGTTGTTATTTTTATTAATCTATGGATCAAATTATTGATTCACTGGCTGAATTATTGAAAATAATATATCCCTCTTGGGCCAATATATGGCATTAAATTGTCTGAACTATTCTCTTTTTGCTAAGACGTCTTCACTTTTTGTGCCAACCTCTTATTCATTGAAGCAAACGTTCGTATGTCTATGTTAAGAGGATGTTACAATAAGTTAAGACATCTCAGCAGGAAGGAGATAGCTAAAACCATTTTGTGTAATTGGCAACTGGTAAAAACATATCTTCTCAATGTATCCTGCCCTCCCTGCTGTATTCCTGCTGTGAAGTCCTTCCCATTGGCATGATTGTGATTAAAATACCCACTATTAACTGGGAATCTTCTACACTGTAGATTACGCAGTACTCAACTGGAGGAATTCGACAGATTCGACTTTCAAGGGGGAGGGGGGGGGGGGGAGGTCATGGTGAAATTGTTCCCTCGAGTTATCAAGCCACCCAAACTAGAGTATTGAAAATATCCCGTGTATATGAAAAGTCTTATTAGGGATCAGCCACTCTCGGAGTCTCCAACTCTCCCATCCTATCATCTCTCTCTCTCTCTCTTTCCCCATGTCAGAGCTACCAACATTTAACAGCAACAATCAGGGAGATTGTGGAAGAAATCCAGTAGATGTCTATAAAATGCACACAACCTAATGGCATCAATGTTTCCATAATCCAGGAGATTGCTCAAAAACATGCATTTATTGTGGCCCATTTCCAGGAGTCTCCTGCGGAATCCAGGAGACTTGGCAGCCCTGCCATGTAAATAATTTACTAATTCATTATCATATGCAAAATATTTTACCAATGGGAAATTTGTTGACAATAAAAACACAATCAAACAAAAACTACATTGAAAGATTAAATATTTTACTAAATATGACTAATTTACAAAAACAATTCCTTGTACTGTAAAGAGCCAATATTTTAGAGTACACAAAGTTCAGTAAATTCACTGAATAGCAGACCAGCTTTTTACACATTAGTATGTTGTTCTTTTCATGTTTTTGAGAGATTGTTGTACTCAAGTCTACAGGCATTATATTGAGTGAAAATTTTAGCAAAGTTAATTATCACCAAATTCGCTAAAATAAAACTCCAGCGAAAATTTCATCATACTAAAAATAAAGCTCGGCAGATCATTGAATTTTTTTTTTAATTATTAAACAATTGATTTTTTTTTCAGATTAAATGACTTCAGACATACGGACTGAGATGGTTTTATAGTCTGCATGAAGTTACAGCACGAAGAGAAATGTGTACCCTAAACATGAAATAAATAAACAAATGTATACAACAAGATCAATCCTTGATTGCGCATGGTAGAAATATATGCCTTTGCTACTACATGGTCAGGAAGGCAATCAGAAATATTTTTGGTAATTTTGACTAAGATTTTTGCCCAGTGACTTTTGACCTTTAACCCCTGAACATATACTCCAATTTATTCATCCGCCAGTCTTATACATACTTGAGCCATGTTTTATAAAAATCTTTACAAGTGTTCTGTAGTTATTGATAACAAGATATTTTGGGTGATTTTTCACAAGCTTTTGGCCCTGTGACATTTGACCTTTGACCTCAAAACACAAAATCTAATTGGCTCATGCTCACATGCTTATACATACTTGGCCCATGTTTAATTGGTAAAACTCAGTTTTAATATTCTGAAAATACCACAGTAATGAGTTTCAGAAGGACAGATAGACGGGCAGACAACTCCCAAACATTCCTGTGGCATCATCTTACAATGGCGAGGCATAAAGATAAAAATGCAAAAATCAATTAATAATTCAATGAAGTAGTAAAATGAGTCCTTGATTGTCCTGTGTTGTATCCAATGGAAAGTGATATAAAGGGGACAATGAAATGACCATAATATAATTGTATGTTGCCTTTTTTTTTATAAATCTGTAAATGTACAAAATATACACACCATATGTACATTAAAACTATTTACATTGCCTTTATCTACCATATATATACATTATGAATCACTAGATGATTTTAAATCTCTTCTGTCATACTTCATTTTGCAACATATTGCAAATATGATTCAAACGTTTCTATTTTTGCATGTTTCCTCAAAATGAAGTATCTTCACTTACTTTTTCAGTATTCCTAATTCATTTCATGACAGTAGTGAATACAAGTCTGACTTAAATAATGTCCATGAACAGATCATGATGAGAAGTGTAAATTCATTGGAATATATGTTTAGTGAAGAACATCCATTGATATTTTGCCATTCTTCTTGTTCAAGGTTTCCATGTAATGACCCTTACAGCAATCTCTGCTGCTTTGACCACTGCAGCCGACTCATCTTCTGTCCTTTTCTTTATCTGTGAGATAAACAAGAAAGAAATAATAACGGTAAAGACCATTATCTGCACTGTAATTTGAGAGGATTAACTACTCTAAATTATCAACAGATAAGGAACAAAAAAGAAATTACCACCAGGAATCTAACTAATTTTATGCCTAAAATGAAAGTGCTTTGTAGCTTTTTCATAAAGTGTAATATTTCATTTTAAAAATCCTTCCTTTCATCTCTTTTGATTTCATTTTGATTTTCATTTATTTCATTTCCAGCACTTAATGAAAATTAACAGCTCTCCTACTTCACCCAGTGACTTCAAATATTTGTTACACAAGGAATAGATAGAAAGAATGAAGATGAGGAAAACATATAGTGATTCAAACAAAATTAACAAAAAAAATCTTAGTACAAATCAGGCTTAGTCAGAATAAGTCATGAGAGTGTCCTTGTGGCCTTATACCTGTATACATAAAATGTAATCCATTCATTATAATATAAATGTCTTGGGGATACATTTTCAATTAACTCAAGGAAGAGAATCTACATTTCTCATAATGAACATAAGCCTTTGCCTGAGCATTTATTACACCAATGTCAACTCTAACTCAAGAAAAACACAAACAAAATAATATTAGATAATTTGTCTCGCGCCCCTGAATAGGTGACTAGAGAGATGGCATGTTTAAATATTATTATTATTATCATGCCTCTGGAACAAACTTATGGTGGCGGGTGCATAACGAAAAACAAAACTGAACACATCCTCCCTCCTCCCCCAAATAGTGTGAAAGCTCACCCTGTCAACATCCTCCATGAGTTCTTTACGTCCCTCCGGAGCCTCTGAGAGTGTGGTAATGGCCGTGATGGCATTGAGCCGGACCTCGCTGCTTCCATCATCGACTAACTTCACAAGCTCAGGGATAGCTCCAGCCTTTATTGCTGTGTATTTACCCTGGGTCGTGATGGTAATCCTGTTTCCACAAAAACGTTTGTAATATTATAAAATCAGTATCAGTATCACTGATGCAAAAAAAAAAAGTTAGACTAGTCCTTTTTGAGAATGTTTGGGGCTATAAAGGAGGTGAAATAAACATGGAAAGGAGTAATGAATGCAGATAGAAACAGATAATGAAAGAGAAAAAGATGGAAGGCGCTGAAGGGTGTGAGAAAGGGTGAAAGAGAAAGAAGGGATGAAGGGGGGGGGAAGCAGTGTTTTTACCATCTGCTTATAAAAACATTAGATTGTTATAAATTCCATTTCAATATGCCTGCTCTTGATATATGTGTAGCGATAGTAACATATCAATTTCTCCCATCCACTATAATTTTTAAAAAACTATTCATGATCTCTTCCATTTTTGCTTTTTATCAATAATGGCTTTTCTTTAAAAAAAAAAAAAGAGGAAATGATTTCCACTTTTTGTTCTGTGTGAATCATCTACTTTTCTCATGAAGCCTGAACAGACTTCAAACATAATGGAATTACATCGAAACAGCCCCTCTTTTCAATCCTTATAAAAAGTAAATGTCAGAAAAAGAATATGATAAACTTACGTCATGATGGCACCAGCTGCTTTTGCTCTGACGTCAGAATTCTCATCAGAAAGGAGAGTGACAAGAGAGGGCAGGCTATTACACTCGCAAGCTTTTCTCTTCCCATCAAGAGGAACACTGGGAAAATGAAATTAAAAACGCACACTTTGTTGATGTCATCTTGTTTTTTTAAGCAGCCCTTTGTATCCTCTGGAAAAAATGCTATATAAATTCAATTATTATTATTTTTTATAACTTATTATAGATCTACACAGATAAAGAAGAGGATATTTGTGTCCCTATCTATTCCAAGCAATGATCTGTCTACCTCAGTTACAGTATGAGATATTAATTCTAGCTGTAAATACAAAACACACATCTTGACTAGATTTGTTATTTAAAAATACTCAATTACATTATTAGAAAAGGCCCATATATATTTTAAAACAATAAAAAGGAGACCAATTTTAATGTTTCTTTTGTTTGAATGTACATGTATTGTCAAAGCCAACGAAGCAAATTTCCCATTGTGGACAAATAAAATTATCTATCTATCTATCTATCTATTATAAAAGAAATAATTCAGATTTTAAGGAGGGTAATGGGGATTCAAACAAATGTTGTCGATCTGTCATTCAGGCGTTCTGGTACAAGTTTGAAGCCCATATTTAAAATATTGCAATGCACAATTCTGGTACTTTTTATTCACAACTAGGCTTCAAGCTCTCGAGTAAACATTGCTGAAAAAAAAACCATACCTTAGATCCATGACATCCCTTGCTGCCTTCGCTCTTATAATGGGTGAGTTATGGAGGAGGAGTTCAGTGAACACTTCCATAGCTCCAGCAATTAGTGCTTGGACCTGATCCAGTCTCATACAGAAATGTAAGGTATCCAAGATATATTCCTGAAAGAGTGAAGATATCTCAACTATTTAGGACCTTACATGTTACAAAAACACTGCATCAATATTTGATCAGAATATAAATAGGTTAAAACAATTATAATATAATAAAGTTCCAAATTCACCTTGATATCACAGAAGAGAAGAGTATATCTATATCATGACTACACTTTATAAATCATCTAATTATTATAATTATTTCAATTACAAAAAAAGGAAATGTTGAATAAAAAATAATATGTAGAGTTTAATACTTAATTGTTCCAAAGAAAGCCCTGCCCTCTTTTTTATTAGTATATGCTTTTAGAAGGCCATTAAACTTGTCCGGCAAAGAATGGGCAAAAATGGTGTATACCTGATATAAGAACTTTAGGCATTTCTTTTGCATAATGCTACACTCAGAAGAAATCAGGAATTGCACGAGCCAGCAAAATTATTCAAGCTAATTTTGGGCGATTCCTATTCGGTCCATACCTTGATTTCATCCACTTCTATCTTGAGTTTGTCAACAAGGATTGGAATGAGATGTGTTTCTACCACTCCCTCTGCTCCTGGGTAGAACTCTGTCAGCATCTCCATGGCCATGTGAGCATTCCGTCTAACAATGTCCAGTTCATCATCAAACAGCTTCGACAGAGGGAAGATGATGCTGAATTCAATGAACGCATCTCTTCCAATGTTGTGACCTGGGGAAGAATGCATTAAAAAAAAAATTATCATCTCTTTGGAAACCTTCTCCTCATGACTACTTCTATTTACATATTTATTGGTAGTAGAGTCAAACCTTATTAATATCAGGAGCATCGATATAACAATCTCTTGTTATAACAAGGTAATTTTCCTGGTCCCATCTCTTTGTATTTTATTGTATTTTGACCCTGATATAACAAGGTTTCAATATAAAGAGGTAATTCCTCTGGTCCAAAAGACCTCGTTATAAGGAGGTTTGACTGTACCTCCTTTCGCAAAGAGGGAAATCCGAACAAGGGATGATTTAATCTGTAAAGAGAAAACCAAAAACTACAAAGAATAGAAACAACTGAAACAAAGACCATAAAACAGGCAAATGCTTTACGAAGATTTTAATTTTAATAGTAGGCTCTATAGTGATTTTGAATTATTTTCCACTAAGTAAGAAATTCATTGTGAATGAAATTAAGGATCAATTTAAAGAATATTTTCGAACGTCTAACAAATGCTTTTTTTTCCCAAAGGTGTGCAACAGGTCTTGGGCATGCTTACCTGAAATGATGTATAATGCCTCTGTAGTTTTATGCCTAACAGTTCCATCTGGATCACTCAAAAGAGCTTTCAAGCTCTCCGCAACACCTGGAGTTTGAAAGCAGACAAGCAATAGAACATGGACATTAATCAGACATAATGTTTCGTTTATGGGATAGTACAGATTGCTATAGAAATCTTATAGGGTCTTTTTTGGCCAATTTCATCCGACTTTACATATTAAAGTCAATAAAATGATGTTTAGATTTTTAAAGAAGAAGAAGAAAAAAAAAAGGAAAACTCTCAACCCACAAGCCAAAAATTGAAAAAGATTAATAATAGTGATAAACAAGTGGAAAGAAACATTAATGATTCCCTGTACAAATGTGTAGTACATTCATCAAGCAAAATAGTGAGACTCTCAAAACTCTCAAGACTAACAATTGATATTCCTTCCTTACAATTCCTAATAATTGGGATATTTACATGGTTCTTTCTATCTTATTTAGCTTCATATAATTTAAAACTAGGTCAAGGCATTTTTCTTACAACCTATTTTAGAAGTTTTACCTCACCTTCAGCCCTACTCATCCCTAGTCAAACTATTGTTTAATTGCTAAACACAAAGGGATAGACGGCATCTTAAAATGGCTTACCAACTTTGAGCGCTTCTGCAATATGCTCCGGATCATGGAGCTGATCACATAATGTTCTTAGTGCTCTCTGTCTTGTGATTAGTTCTGGATCCTTCAACTCCCGATTCTGTATTTAAAGATTTGATAATGATATAGGATTGACTGATTGAATGATTGAATATTAGTTATTACAGGTATTTAGATCTAAATTAGTCCAGATCTACTTTCCCTGTAGAATATTTTGATAGCATCAGATCATAATTGAATATGGTATGATATTCATTGACTGCATTGTTTTTAATGCCGCAGTAATTTTAGTAGCCTGTAGTGTTAGCAATAGGCTTAGCACAGAGATTAAGGCAAAAATGGAACATCTGAGTATTTGGAATAATA